>JANHGO010002165.1:0-31116 GCA_024606505.1 Aquila spilogaster
CTCTCCTCTCCTCTCCTCTCCTCTCCTCTCCTCTCCTCTCCCTCTCCTCCCCTCTCCTCTTCCCTTCCACTCTTCCCTTCCACTCTTCCCTTCCCTTCTATTTTAAAAATTCAGACAATAAATTGATTTTTTTAAGTTCAACCAAGTGAGTTCTTACAGTCCTAAGAGTTTAAGGTGTTCATAGAAAAAAATGGAATTATAATGGTATTTTTAAAAGCTCAGTGACTTCCCTATAAGATGAATGATGAGCACACATTCATTCTATCTTAAGAAGGTCTTTATATCATCGTCCTTACAGAAACCATCTGAACTCCTTCCAGTAGTGCACTGAACGATGTAATATTTTATATCGCTGTCACATGCAGCTGATTCTTTTTTCTTATCTTTCCCTCAGGGAAGAATTGTGCATGCAGTGGTAAGATTTATTTCTTCCACAGAATTTTTTTGTAGTCAGGATAGAGAAGGCAGGTCAAAGAAGAGTGTTTTGCGCTTGGTGATAAAATATCTGATAGTCCTTAAGGTTTTTGTTCTATCCTCTCGGATCAGATCCAGAAAGAAGTTCTTTTCTCTTGCTTTCTCAGAAATTAGCTCTGACTTAAAAGATCCATTTTACCCAAGGAGTTATTGATCACAGTCTTCACTGAAAGATTTGGTGATCATTCAGCAGTTTTAGACCCAGTTCAAGTAATTGCCACTTTCAAAACATAATTCCAGAACTAATCTGAGATAAAGTGATATAGCTCAATAGATTTCAATCATTAAACAACAGATGAGGATTTGACCTAACTTTAGAAGGACTATTTGAGAGTTAAAAGGTGTAGAAAGCTGTTCTGGCTTCAAATTAATTCAAGCCTATAGTGCCTTTGCATCCTTGCGACCCTGAACACCTCTGTGAGAGTCAAAATGATCGTTTCTGATTAGAACCAATGTTCTAATTTTTTAACCAATTGCATTTGTTAATCATGAGTGACACCTGAATCTTGTTCAATCGTATGTTGTTACCATACTAGACACAAGAGTCTTTCAATGACATTGTGTAATTTTTGTTGAGCATGAAATCTGATGATGTAGCCATAGTGACCTATTTTGCCTGTAAAATTTAAGAGATCAGTAGTTTGCTTTTTCTGCACTGAAATAGGCATTCATTCATCCTTCCCACAGCAAATGATACAATATTAAAAACAACAACAACAAAACACCACATAATTGTTTTTCATGGTTGAATCTGTCAAAATACGGAATTTGAAGATTTCCTCACTCTAACAGTTCATTTGTACCACAGGTGGTACCTGTGTTGTTAACCCCACCGACCTGTTCTGCTCTGTACCTGGTCGCTTGTCTCTACTCAGCTCCACTTCAAAGTACAAAGTGACCATTGCAGAGGTGAAGAGACGCCTTTCACCGCCAGAATGCCTCAACGCTTCCCTCTTAGGAGGTATTTTGAGAAGGTAAGGTGAAGGCAGGAATAACAATTATTAGGCATTGCTGTCATTCCTGTGATTTCATTTTCCTCAAGTAAATGTTTTTCTCTTGACCTGCTTGGGTAGGTGGTCACAGTTTGGGAAAGCAGAAGGAGACTGATTAGGAGTGAAGACAATTTCTGGGGAAAATTTCAATGAAAATAAGGAAAAATTAAGATTGCATTTATTTTCTTTACAGAAAGCTTACATTTTCATTTTATGTTACCCTCTCAGTTCAGTTATCCATCAGAGATAGACAGGTGTTTTTTGCCTTGTTATATAATAGGAAAAAAAAATTGTGTATGTGGAAAATCTCACCACCATTACAAATCTGACATCTGTGAGAAGCTATTTCAAAGTAAATTGTCTTACCACGTGTAAAACAGCAATAACTATACCAAAAAAAAGCCTAGGTCACAGAGGTTTAGGGATGCCTCGTTCTTCCATTCATTTTCTCTTACCTTTTGAGCATGGTAAGGCTAAAGTTAGCAGAATATGCTGTTTTCATTTTCTTTTCATTGTGAAATGCTGGAGGAGAAGCAAGTAATTAGGTACAATTTTGCCTCTGACCCTTCACTGACCAGAGTAGACACTTGCAGAGAGTAGTAACAGAAAGGAAGAAGGCGGCAGACTCTGCCTCACATTACAAGTAGAAAACAAGGAGGCAGCTGTAATTCAGCCAGGCATATGAGAGTCGCAATGTCCCTGAGGTGTCAACTTAGATGGCATGAGCTACTTGAATGCCCTTTGATCAAAACTAGCTGGAAAGTTATTGGCTATTTCACTGCTGTCACTGAAGGCCACACTGATCCTCGTACTTACACTGAAAGTCATTTTATCCAACCTGAGATATTCTAAGACACATAGCAGTCTAATAGCTGTCTCAAGCCATCTTGCAGAGTAAGGACTAGATTGCAAATTTTTTTTCATGGGCATACACCCTACTGAACTGCCTTCATTGCCACCAAATCCAAAATTTCATCTTCAAAAATTTTCCTCTGCTATTTGCTCCACCCTGAAGATGCCATCAGCTAAGAGTCACAGAAATACTTTAAATACTCATACCACAGACTTCACCAATAGCATTGCAAGGTATTGAGAATGCAAGGGCACGAGGCTGAACATGGTGACTCAGTTCTCTCTTCTGTTAAAATGCGAGAATGATCCCCGTAAGTTTTTGACCCAGACCAAATACCACTCTTCCAAATCACCCTGGGGCATGATTGACAATTTAGCCAGGGGCTGCTTCAGGCTGGTAGTTTGGATACAGCAATTCTGTTTCACAGGGCAAAGAGTGTAATGTATGGATCTGATCAGGTCTCGCAGAACAGACTCAGTCACTGCACAGCTGACAAGCATAGATGTAGTGAAAACAAATACAGTTTACGATTTGTCCAAGACCTGGCAGAGTTAGTTTTATGTTCTGTTAGTAATCGCCATCAAAGTATCTCCCCAGCAAGCCATACTCAGCACATGTTCTGACATATGTCCAAAACTGTGGTACCTCTTAGTGGGTAAAACAAACCATGACAACTGGGGTATTCCAAATTTGGTTCCTTCCTCTGTCTGAAGGAACTTGACACTGAATTTTGAAACATCTAGGCAGATACTCTTCATAGAATCATAAGCCCATAGACTCATAGAATCATCAAGATTGAAAAAGACCTCTAATATCATCTAGTCCAACCATTCACCTACCACCAATATTGTCCACCAAACCACATTCCTTGGTACCACATCTACACATTTCTTGAACACCTCCACCACCTTCCTAGACAGCTTGTTCCAATGTATTAACAATTTTTTGGAGAAGAAGTTTTTCCTAATATCCAACCTGGACCTTCCCTCGCACAACTTGAGGACATTTCCCCTCATTCTATCTTAATACTCAATAATGGATTATTCTAAGCTAGGGAGTCCTCAGTATCATTTTGTGATAATTAAATATTTGTTGGTAAAAGTGACGGCATAACTGTAGTGGTGATTATATTATCTAATGACCAGGTCATTCATTTGGAATAAGAAAAATGTAGGTTCCAGTCACTTCTCTACTCAGTATATAAGCATTTTAAAGTTAGTTATGCACAGCATAACTAATAACAGCAGCTGGCTGCTGTATTCATCTAAAAGGAACAGGTCCAAATTCCCTCAGGCTGAACAAGAAATTGAACCTGAGTCTGCTGCATAAGTGGATAAGCTTGAAATGCTTCAAGTACTCAGGCACTGTGAAAAGCAGGTGTGGGATGCACCAGCAACCATTTTATGAGAACAAAGTGATGTAAGCATCTGGTATAGGGATACAGTTAGCCAAAGATGACTGGGATTTTAGCCTTAACATTTCCTGTTGTCTTATCTTTACTCTTAGTGAGTGCTGGCCTTCATAGACTATATTCTTAAGCACTCGGGTCTCTATATAAGTCATATGGGGATAGGTAAAGCTGGGTTCCACACTGACTTCTGCATTTGAGTAGCTATCTGGCTTCCTTTTTTAATCAGGTAGAGGAAATTGGCAAAGACTCCTTATTCTAGACTTCTGTTTATTATCACAAGTTGTTTTTATCTCTCTCAACTCTCCTGGGAGCCTGAGGTGGCTAGGTCAGGTATAACTCACGATGCTGTCAATATTTATATTCAGCCTTTGGAATTCCAGGTACAGCATCCAAATAAGAGCTATGGGTCCCACTAGGTTGAATGCTGTCTGAAGATCTGATGCCCCTGTGACAGGCATTAAAACACTTAACTTTCTAAAGACCAACCTGAAAAACTCATACAGTGTGAGTAGGCAGTTAAGAACACAACTCTGACAGTTTTTCCATTGACATAATCAGAGCTAGCATTACCCCACACATTTGCCAATAAAGTGTATTCAATTTGTAGATTAAGAAAGAACACAGTAATATGACTTTCTCTCTCCTGACAGAGCAAAATCTAAGAACGGAGGACGCTGCCTGAGAGAAAAATTAGACAGACTGGGATTGAATTTACCTGCAGGAAGAAGAAAAGCAGCAAATGTCACACTCTTGACTTCCTTGGTAGAAGGTAGAGTTTATAATTCTGCAATATAGTATAACCATAATTTAAATGTTTTGTGTCAAAACACTTTTCATCTACTGTGTTAAATATCATAATCTGTATTCTGTACAAAGAGGAGAACTGGCTTGCCCAAAGCCACAAACAGAACCAGTGGCAACATGGAGGTTTGTTCTGAGATGTCTTGGCTCCCAGCAAGTTGTTTGGTCATGAAGTTTCCTCAGCATTGATCCGTGCTTTTCGTACTGGGATCTGACTTACTAATCGATGATCCAAATGCTCTTGTGAGAGAGATGAATGTCTTATACCAGCTCTCCAAGTAGGTTTGTTTATCCTTCTTGTGAATTTCCTGGAGCTGATCCAAAAACATGGTATTTTTACTCCCATAAGAAGCACATTATTTAGACAATCCTTTTCCTTCCATACATAAATGAACGAAATCTTTTATTTTTTTTTCCAGATAAATTGTAGACAGATTCAGGAGATACTTTCTTGGCCTTTATTTGCTGTTTAAACACCGTTCACCAAATACTGACGGGTTCTTGGAACATTCAGCTGGGAGAGGCAGGTTCAAACCCCTCAGGCAAAGGGAGGAAACATTACCTGAATCTCTTCTATTCCGGGTGAATCCACTAAGTACTCAGTTTGTTGTCTGGCTGCAAGGAGCAGCTCTGGGAATTTCAGATCCCTCTTCCTTGATGTTGAGAGCACTCAGCTCATCCTAAAGGTCAACACCTTCCAGGATTTTAACCTGAAAAGTCCATACATATCTAGGCAAGTAGAATGAGGTCTCAACATGTATTACCACAGAATCACAGAACTACAGAGAGGTTGAGGTTGCAAGGGACCTCTGGTGATCTTCTAATTCAGTCCTTCTGGTCAAAGCAGCATCAACCTGTAGAGGTTGCTTAGGACATCATCTAGTCAAGGTTTTGAATATCTCCATGAATGGAGATTCCATAAGACAGAAAAAAATGCTGAATCCACATCTAGGGACATTTTTTTTCAAAATCTAAGAGAAGAAATTGAGATCTCCATGGGCCAATGAGCACATAAAAGTACAGAGAGGCTGCTCCAGAATACAGATAAGTTGATATCACACTTTTCTGTAATAAAGAGAAAGTCCTAATTAAGCTGCAGTCTTACAAAAGGTACCATTATAGGGGAGTAAGAGCTGTTCCTCATAGTCCTTAATGAGTCTTGGGTCTTAGCAGGGAAGAATAAAGAGAGTTATGTGGCCAGTCACTCATTCATTAGAAGTGGAGAAGGAGGAAATCTTCTTTCAATTGCTGGCCTGGGATTGATGGCACTGTACTTTTACTGTAAATCACAATTGGATTCCTTTTTTCCCAGGGATGAAAATAAGTTTGTTTCCCCACCCCTTGCTCATAGCCATTAGCAAACCTGTTCTCAAGCCCGTGCTATAGCTTCTCTTCTTGTACTGTTCTACTGGGCAATTCTAAGTTCTATAGATTTATACTGAGGAGACAAAGCTCATTTTGAAACTGTCCAACTTGCTTCTTTATGCTAAGCATGAATGTTATCAAGTGGAATTTTTGGGAAAGGTACTGCCACGTATGTTCACTATCTAACAGAAACCAATTTGAAGCTCATTTTCTTTGTAAATAGCCTTTGGTCAAAATTTGCAGTATGGTTGAATTCTATGTGGGACAAGACATCCTCCCTTTGTACATGCGGATGTCACTTCCAAGTTGCCATAACTTTGGCTGGATGAGGCAGAAATGGAAATGCACAGGTGTACTACAGTTTTTAGAGGTCATGAAATAAACAGGATTGGCTTTTATTGTGTGATGTTAATGCAGAAATCAGCATCATGATTTTTCAGTCTTAATGAATCCCCAGATCTCAGGTGGGGAGTGCGGACTTCTCATATAGATTCAGGATTGTGTCGTTCTTGATTATGGTAGATGATTTTATGTTTGTTTTTACTGAAACTAATAATGTCCTCATAGTCCTCACTGTACTGAGGCCATCAATATCCCCGTGGGGCAAGAATGTGCTTAACCTCTTGAGTATCAATTTGAGCTAAGAAGAGTCAAAGCTAGTTGTATGATTATTACGTATATTGTCCAAAGTCATCTCGAAAGCCTCTGACAAGAGTAAGACTTCTCTTTGTCTAAAATAAACTGAAATCATTGTGGTTTGGGGAGTGCTAAGTTCATCAGAGACAGATTTCTAGGCTGTGGTGGTCATCCAGGTTTGATGAAAACCATTCTGTTCTCACTTTTTTTTTATTTATTTATTTTTAATTTTCCATTCAACAAATTTGCTTCTCTTTTGGTTCAGGATGGCTGCTGGCTATTTAGTATTGTTGCTGTTTTGATCAGCTTGCACCTTTGGCCTTGGCAAGGAATTCTGGGCCCAAAGTACAAATAGCTTGACAAACCAGTTCTGTTCTTTATGTTGTCATCCAAATAGATCAGTACAGTGTGTGGAAAGGTAGACTGAGAGACTGAACACAGCATTGCAACAGCGGAGTAGGGCATAGCTTTGTGCAACCTGTAAGTCGGGGATGCCCTCTAGTGCCTAAGTTAGATGAAGGGAAAGGTCATTTTTCCAACCAGTTCTTAAACACACAAACAGACAAACAAGTCAAAAAACCTACACTTCAGCCAGTACAATAAAGGCTTCTCCATTAGACGTCCCCATCTGTTTGGACAGATCAATTATAAGGCAGAGACAGCATAAATGTGATTGCAGATACAGATAAAAGAAATACATGAATGAACTTTATAACACCAGAATTTTATACAAAAGTCATAAAAAATATTTTAAAATCTGGAATTCTTTTCATGAATACTCTAATTGAAACACTACATTCACTAGACACAGAACTGACTGCATTCATCATCTGGGGACCAAAACTCTTGAGAAAATGAGGTCACTGTTTACTTTTTTCACCCTACCAGCAACTGCCACACTTCTCCCTCACCAGCCTTTGTTTTAATATCCTTCCACTTGTACTTCCTCCCCTCTCATCCCCCAAACAGAAAAAAAAAACACATTCACTTCACTCCACCTCCTGCTTGTCCCTCCTCCCCCTTGGGTAGCATCTCTGCTATCTGGAGGAGGTGAAGCTGAAGAGAGAGCAGGAGGTTCAGATGCCAAGTGTCCTTCTCCTGGGACACTTCTTTTTGCCTTCACTCTGCATAGGAGCATCTCTCAGTCTTGCAAGACCCAGGAGAGGCTCCCGCTGCTCCTTGCACCTGCATGCAGAAGCCTGTCAAGGTACGCAGGCTGGTCCCTCCGCTGAGGCTTTCCAGAGCTGTCTCTGCCAATTCAGCTTCAGTTACTGTCCTTTTCCATCATGCAAAGCTCTCTGGTCAATTGTCACACTACATAGGAAAGGCAGCATTGCCTATATCTACAAAGCTGTGGGCTGGATTTTAGAAAAAGCCAATAATCCTCAGCACCCACTCTTTGTCTCTGCAGGAGGAAAGAGATGGAGATATTGCACAGAGAAATTTGATTTTAGGTTGAAACAAAGCAATTAGCTGTAACTGCCAGGAATTCTAGGGGTTTCTACCTCCTTCCTGACATAAGTAATAGCAAAGCAGAATAGAGCAAATCTAAGGTGAAAGCAGAGAAGCCTCTCCGATCATGTTTCCAATATTCCCACTTTCTCCCCTGTAGTGAATGTTTATCAAAATTTTGTAGTAGCAATGAAAAGAATACATCCCTTGATGTTATGTGCAAACCACTTTCCCCAGACTTATTTTTTACTGTGCATTAATGTAAGAGTCTTCTATTCACTGAGATTAAACATGCACGTTTATGTATGGAGGTACATCACAACCCACTTCTAAATACACCGTTATTTAGTTCCAGTTCAAAATGTTGTATCTACTCGACTATGAAGTATGATAAATCATGTTCTGTAGAGTGTTTCCATGTCCAGATTGGTAGTTTTATCTGGAATTTGATGTTGTAATTTAAAATGCCTATTCCATATATCCTATGGAAGTACGTGCTTCTATATACAATTAAAGTGTTATAATTTACATTCATAATCTAAATCAGTTTTCCCTTTCTGGTAAAAAAAAAAAAGATATTTAAAAATTCTTTAAAATATTTCAGGCTTCTTTTCTTCACACAATGCAACAGTCGTTTTTCTGTCAATTTTTTTTCCTACCTACGTGCATAGCTGATGCGTAGATTCTCTACGGTTTCTTTTTGCTTTTGACTGTTTCCCTTCGTATACTATCAGCAATCAGTCATAACCACAATCTCAGCTACCAACAGAATGGGCAAGTCCTATAATTTTATATAGTTTTCTAACATCATCCAATCGCTTTTGTATTTTCCTCTCTAGTAAATAGCATACACCATCACCGGGAGGATTCGTTTTAATGACAGTTCATGTTTTCTTTTTCTTCTTTTTTGACATAATGTGAAAACATTCAAATTTCAGTAGGTTTATTGCTGAACGTGTTAAATAAATACTGACATTTTATCACATAAAATTCTGTTTTCTTGAAGAAAGCAATTTTTTTCTTTCCGATGGATAAATGCTGAAGTGCTTTGCTGACTACATTCTATGTGTCGTTAGTTGAGGCTGACTGGTATCAAGATAGAGCTGTCTGGAGAATGGTAATTCCACCTGATGACAGCTTCAAAGGGTTTGATTTTTATCTTCTTTCTACACTGACATGAAAACAAACATGTCAAGTGTTTGAATGGAGTTTTGCTGAAAAGCAAAACCCGATTTTGCACTTAATTGCACTTCTGCAATTGATTTACTCCTTAAGCATTTATTTAAGGGACAGAAACAGAGTAATTGAAATAGAAGTATTGAAGCCCTTCAATAAAAGTTTAGGAGTTATGGCTCACAGTTTTACCCTTTCTCATTCACGGTGAACAGAAGGGTGGATGTTTTAGATACAAGTCAGGTTATATTACATGCCAGTTCATTCTGACTCACTGTTAAAATCCATCTTATTTCCACTGAAAATTGCTTGACTACAGAAAAGTCTCCAGAAGCTGTAAGCCAAGTAGAAACTATTTGTCTTTCCAACCTGGAGTTGGTTGCTAACTTCTTTTCAGAGATACCGAAGATCTATACTTAAGAGTATAAGTTTCAGCTTTTGCATGTAAAACTACATCTGAGAAGGTAGTTGTTGACTGGTGTCAGCAAACAGGTTGCCTGGGAGTAATGCGTGTATTGGTATCTGAGTCCAATTAGGTCAAATATACATGTAATCAAGTATTTTCTCATGAAAAGAAAACTTATGTTTTTCTGGTAAAGTTAAGTTCTTGTAAAATGATAGAAGGGAACATCATTAACTTTAAACAGGTGGAGAACAGTGTTTGCAACAGAGATCATTGCCTGTGGTCCATTAGGCCTCATGCTGCCTCCAAAACAAAACCACTTCTCCCATCAAAGTTTCCATCTTCCTTGACTTTGCCTTGTCTGTACAGAGCAAACTTAGTCTTGCAGCGGCGAAGACTTGTCTCACCTCAACATCTCTATTGGGATATCTTCTCACGTCCCATTGTAGTCAATGGGGAGAAATTAGTATTGTGTGGTTATTAACAAATAAACTAAAATAAGTTAATAATTAAATATTGAATTAAGTCGCTTAGAAGAGTTGTGGAATCTCAAAGGTTGGAAATATTCAAGGCTAGGTGGGAAAAGGCCCAGAATAATGTAATCTAAGGCCCTGCTTTCAACAGGAGATCTCCAGAACTGCTGTCCAACCTGGTCTTCTCAATAAATCATATGATTCATTTGCCTTCTACTGTGATACAGGGTATGCTCTTCAAGTGCTAGTTTCTATCTATTGACTGGAGAGTTTTAGTTTAGATGCCAGTATTCACTTCTAATCACGTAAATCTCCCTGCAGGTATTCTCAAAAGAAGGTGTTGCAGGTCTTGCATCCCTCCTAATTGTCCATCTGAGGCATCAGCTTGATTCCCAAAGAGCCAGGGTCCAATGTCACCATTCATGATGGCACTCAAGTACACACCCCTGAAAACAAACAAATGGATATAAAAAAAACCTTAACCCCAAAGTTATTCTGGAGCATGTCTCTGTTAGTCATTCACACAGATGTGCTTCAGCACACACTTCTGGTAGCTGACCTATTTCTACCTTCTACTTTGAGACAAGAGCAAACGTGATCTCAAAGTACCTATTTCCCACCAGGGAAAGACTAATTTAGGCACAGATGTTCACATGTCAGTCAGATGTGTTTGATCAGCTAAATCTCACGCCAGGGCTGTCAGAGTCCCAACATGCAGATCACGGAGCGTTTGGTAAATCATAAAATCTATTTTTGGATTCTCTGACTTAGCAGAGTGGGACAGATGCTTCCAGAGGCATTTGGCACCCAACTTGGAGTTGAACGTCCACTCTTTGTAGCTGATGCAGGGAGATGTTCAGTGCCTGCCTTTGCCTCGGACTTCTCACAAAGCCTAGTCAGAGTGTTTATGTCCATTTCCACACCAACAAAACATCAGCTGTGATCTTCGTTGCCTTCCCTCTTTATTTTGTCTGGTCAATTTTGATTGCAAGCTTTTCTGGAAATGAGATTGTTTCTTGTGTTGTACTTCAGTGTGGGGCATATGTACTACATCTGCTGATTTAACTCCAAGAAATATGCTGAAACGTATATTATTCCCACAGATCTGTCTTGGGGTAGAAGGCTATTCTTTGTTCAGAGGTAGAAAAGTGAAGCATCAAGGGTTAAATTCTGGCTCTTCAGAAAGTTTTATTTCCACTTCTCATCAATTTTCACACTATAAATATTGATGATACGAGTTTACAAAACTTTCACAGCTACTCGGTATTCTATTGACAAGGGAGGTAGACAAACCCGAGAGTCTTGACTAGTATTTAGTCATGCCAGGAACATCCTTCCTATCTTCTGGCTGTCACTATCTCATGATTAAGTAAAAACAGTTGAAATGGACAGAAATCTGTAACAGAGATTGGGAATGGGTGTCTCTAAATGTGTCTTGTTACGTATTAATTTACTTATAATAATAGTAGAAATTGTATAAGAAAGATAAATTCCTAAAAACGGACTGACCTGTTTTGTTTACCCACAGGGGAAGCATTACATTTGGCCAGAGATTTCGGCTACACCTGTGAAACAGAATTCCCTGCCAAGGCGGTAGGAGAGCACATTGCCAGACAGCACATGGAACAGAAAGAGCAGACAGCAAGGAAAAAGATGATCCTAGCAACAAAGTAAGAAGCGGGGGGGAAATAATGTCAAACTAAGAAAGAAATCTGTCTGTTGTTTTTCCTTTTTGAATCTGGGGGCTGGAGGAGGGAGGAGTGGGAATAAAGATCTGAGATTGTGGTGACTGCCATCACAACTGTTCGGTGCCAGAAAAGGAGAGCAAGCTTCTTTAGAGGTGCTGTAAGAAGAACCTTGTTTACCATGAGAAGGTTTTAGTGGCTGCATTCTCATTGCTTGCAGTTAGGGAGATGTACATCTTCCCATACTAAAATGATTTGATTTGGGAACACAAAGAGAATGTTATCACATGGTAAGAGTTGTAGGACAGAGCCTGGCTTTGCCTCCTGTTTGCGCAACAGCAAATACAAGGATGTATGAGCAGGAGATCTTAGCTTCTGCTGAACTACTAGTTTCTGATAGATAACTAATGTTAGTCTGCTGAGAGAGGGCTGATCTGCAGAGGGGCAGATCCTCTCTGGTTGTAAAATTTCAAGGATTTTCCTGAAGTCAAAGGCACTGAAACAATGTACCCCAGCAGGGGAGCTTTGCTAAAACCATTAAAGACACACAGAGACACCAGGCTTTACTCTAAACAAGCCACTCACCTCCCTGGAGCAGTAACATCATGTTAGGATAACATTTCATCTAGGTTAATTAGCCTTGAGGAAGGAGGAATTAGGCTTCGTGAGCCATGGGAAACTGTAATAAATAGTCTGCATGGCATAAGTTAGACCTACACTAGGTGTGTGGTATACTTGCATGGGGTGGCCCCGAGTATAATCATACTCCTCCTGGGCTTCCTGCGGTATTACACAGGGAGACAGCAGGGGAAGCTGAGGCCAGAAACCAAGACACTGTTAATCTCTTTCCCAGTATAGGAATGATCCAGGCTGAGATATTCCCAACAGAGAGGAGTTGCCCTGTGTTAGGTGTGACAGATGATCAGTCACTGGGTTGTCTCTCGCATCTCAGTGCCCTATGCTTGGTCTACCTGTGGGGAACAGAATGTATGGCTTTTGTGACCCTCTTGTACCCAGAGCTCCTCACCCTGAAGGTGGCACAGAGGTGACATGCCTTGAAACCTCTCAGGCTTGTGAATGCCACGACTGCAGGTTATGGTCCTCGAAGGAGAGCACCATGTGATATGGGCAAATTTACCAGATGTGAAGTTGAGGAGACCTCTTTAATCATATTCCTAAGCTGGTTAAAAGGAGTAATAAAAGAGGAATATCATCTTACTCTTACTTACGTACAATTTTTTTAAGGGCCCAAGCTTGAGAAAAACAGCTCCTCTCTGCAAGCTGTGTCTCTCCATTGATACATAGCCTATCAACAATCTGCTCCCTGTAACTTCATGAAAGCTGGACATACTACTGTGCACTATGTAAACAAGATTTAAGACTGTAAATTGCCATAGCTCTAGGCTTTGCCCAACCTATAAAATATCATTCAACTTTGATGACAGAAACCATTTTCTCTCTTTGCTGGCTCTAGAGAGATATCACTTTGCTACAGATTACAATGATCAGAGGATGACTGTCATGTCTTTCCTCCACTGAGGGACGTGTAATACTCTGACTACTCTTTCTCTTCACTCCATATCTACTTTCCCATTTTCCTTTTCTCTTGAGGTAAGGAGTCATGGGCACGCATTACTCCAAACCTCCATGAACTTCTTGCTTGAAGGCTTATTCTGCGTTAGTAAGGAACAAAACGACTTTTTTTCCTCTTTTAATCAGCACGAGCAAATTGATCAGTGCTCTGTCAGTAATGTCAGGTCAGGATAGAACCGGCTGTAGTCAGAGCACTTACTAATAGGGACCGATGGGTCAATGTGTGAGCTACTACTGCCCTCTTCTGTCTGGAAGGGGAACAGTGCTGCACAGACCAGCCCCAGACAGTACAGGACACGCAGGTCCATGACTTCTATTATTAGCTTGTTATTTCCCAACCATACTTCCATGTATCTGATAGCAAATAGTCTGGTTATTTGACAGAAGTGTATGTTATTCAATCTATGTGCATAAGATTTAGGTTTGTTATTTCATTAAATTCATAATCACTCTGCCTCGTGCTTGTAAGTGAAGATACTAGAAAATTGAGTCAATTGCTCTTCTCTTACCAAAAATGAAAATGAAACTACAGAGTGATAAAATCATTCGAAATAAATTTTGTCTATGGAAATAAATTGAGTGCCACTTCCCGCATGTGGTGCCATTGTCCCAGTTGGGACAGAGCCATAAAAGCATTCCTTTGGCAGAACTGGCGAGATCTTCCACATTTGGGTTCTTAAGGAAAAATAAGGGGAAATAATAACAGACTTATTTCTGAAATTCCCGGTATATAGGTGGACTTCTATGCTGGATTCAAACATCCAGCTTTGGTGGTTTGGGTTAGCTTGCCCAAACATTGATACCTCCAGTCATTTGAGACGAACTGGTTATCCAGCTTAGCTACAAGCAGCTGTTCCAAAAAGTTCATAGGCATCTTTTCATTACTGTGTTGTATCTGCTATTTCTTACAGATGTCTTACATACTACATATCCATACATGAGCACCTCAATAGAGTCCTTGATAACTACAGTGTAGAAGTCTCCATGTTCGGTAGAAGCTCCCTGTGTTATCAAGGGCATATACGTCTTGCAGTCATGCAGTCCATACATCCCGAGCAGATGCAGCTCTTTCATGTACAGAACTGTGGTTCATGTGCTATGATCATGTACTACAGATTGCTTCTTTAGATGCCAATAGCCCTCTTTAACCCAAACAGGGCACTATACCTGAAGTAACTCAGTTCATCACCCTGCTCCTTCCTACCTGATCTGAGGCTATATTGGTAGTAGCACAATGAATGAGATCAGGGATATCTTCTGCTATGGAACAGACCATTTTTAGCGATCTGTTCTGCTATGGAACTGCAACTTTAATGGCTCTGTCCACTGTGCTAAACTACTTGCCCGTCTAAAACTATTTCTCAAAAATGATTCCTCGCATTTGCTCACCAGGATCTGCTTAGGACAGTACTAGTTGATGTATCAAGGTAGTTCTATGGCCTATTCCAACAATTGGATGGTCTAGGCAATGAAAACTCAGATCCCTAGCTGACAATTATCGTGGGAAGAACAGATGGACTCTGTAGCCAGTATGCAGCACAGAACACAAGTGACAGCAAGGGGAGAATGAAGCACACTTTGGCTAGAAACTGAAAGGATACGCTTGTTAGGGACAGAATCATGAGCTAGATGAGCTCTTGGTCTGACCCAGTACAGATTTTTTTACCTTTACCTGATAATAAACCAGAACATCCAATTGTCTATCACAAATCATTAGTTGCCTCCATTGCAGAAATGTCCAGGACTCTCTATCTTGTTTATTTTTATTATTATTATTTTTTTAGCTGAGAATCTTGACACAGCTGATCTCTGATCATCTTTCTTTATGCAAAGTCACAGTCCGTCATGGTACACAACTGTCATCCCTTCTCCCTGTCACTACCCCAGGTAATGTCTTGTTGGTAGGGGAGGCACTGAGACTCCACTTTGAGTAGAAATCCCCTTGAAAAAGTAGGTTACTGCCTTTTAAAGGTTTTCATGTATAATAAAAAACTTTTCTTCTTTTCTTTCAATCTGCAGCACTCAGTAAAGACTTTTGACATGTGAAGATGGAAGGGAACTTAATTGCACACTTGGTTCTGACACTTCTCTTTGTCAAAACATAAGAACTTGTAAGATGAACTTTTTCAACAGGTAGAAAGTAGAGGTTGGAGGAAGGAGAGAGGAGCGGTGTTGACAGGGCCGACTGGGGATAGCAGATTGTTTAGAAGCCAAAATGACTGACTGTTTTCAGTTGTTGAAAGGAACTGTTTTTCCTCTAAGGATCTGATTCATTAAAACTGTATGCCACATTTACATACATTTCTGCTGAATACATCTCTTTGCCTGAAAGGCTAAGACGATGCTGTCTTTTCAAGCAGTGTCTAAGTCCATACTGATGACAAGCGTTTAGAGAAATCAGGATTGGATGAAGTCCAGTGTCACAGTGGGAAATAGCTTTCCTCATTCTCTCTCCTCTTAAGATATAGCCGTGCTTTGTCTGTGTCCAAATCTTATAGAACAGTGATATAATGAAGAGTAAAACCAAGACATATCCTGAGCTCCCATTGCAGGATGCTGTAACTGGGATCATAGGTCTTACCTACCAAAAGTCTTCATTAATGGGATGTATCAATCCTAACGTGGTTTCAGAGAGGAACTATTCCTCTTCAAGTGATTCTGTATGTTGCCTGCTCTGGGAATTTGGGACAAGGAGGTGAAGGAGGATTAAGTTGTCTTTAATTCCTTTAACACTACCTCTGCCATGTATTCGTTACAAATGAGATCATTCAGTATAAAGTGACAGCGTTATGGGGATCACCATTTCATAAAGGATTAGCCCTATCTCATTTAAGGATATTTGCTTTCCTTTTAGACAAATATGTAAAGAATTCCAAGACCTTCTGAGTCAAGACAGGTCACCTCTTGGATCCTCCAGACCGACTCCAATACTAGACCTTGACATCCAGAGACATTTAACACATTTCAGGTATGATTTTGAAAGAAAAGCAATTACCCCAAATGTGTAATTTTTGAAAATGCTACATACGAGGATATAATTGTATTTGTTCCCTTACTTAAGTCTATATGTCTACATATAGACTACAGTGTTGACTATATTGTTTGTTATCTGTGCCTGTTAGAAGCTTGTGCTCACCCAGTCAAGTACCTCCAGCTAGTTGTATTCACCCTGCTGCAAGAGTAAGTCAGTCATTTTCTACATCTACTGGCCCAATCTCCTTATCTCTAGATGTGAGCCAAATCACAAGCTAATCAAGAGAGAATGAAGATGGTCCAGAAGTGTGGAAATCCACATTCTCAGCCACATTGACTGTACACATGAATTAAAATAGCAATGAATGGAGGAACAACTTGGCTGCATCCTTATTAATTTTCTAAACAGTTCCAGTGCTTCCTCTATGCTTGTAAATCCATTTGACATTATCTCACCATGATCATCCTATTCTGTATAGGATATAGATACTTTAGCCTCCAAACCGCGCTGGCCTCAAAGCAGACTGTTTGCTGACTCCTGAACAGAACCTTGGAATGGTCTGATAGAATGGAAGTTGGCTCAGGCCTAAACTGTGCCAGAGAGTGCTATAAATATGTAAACTCAGTTCTTGTGCCCATGGCCTAGTAATATATAATTTATTGGTGCACACAGCCTAAGAAGCTGCCATGAAATTAAGATTTGCTGTGTATGAAGTCTAATGGCACGCTTCATTGGAATTTTATCCAAATTATGGATAGAAGCATGTAGATAGCATAGGATTTGCAAGATTTATTAACCCAGGTGTTGCTGGACATCTTCATAATTTCACTTTATGTTGTGCGCTATATACACAAGTCATGGGAAAACCCCTTCCATAGGGCCATGCTGAAATAATGAGATTATGTAAGGTATTTATCAAAGATATGTGATGAAATATCTTAGAGGTTCTTCTGCCATTGCTTGGATCGCAGAGAACAGTATATGACAGTTTGTAAACCAAAATACTAAGCGGGTTTTTTAATACTGTAAAGCCCTAGGATGATATTGCATATTCTTTAGTGCAGCCAGATGAGATGCATTCTGTTCATTGGATGGGCAGACAGCTTCCATGCCCCAATGTCCCAACATCTTTTAGTTATTAAGATTCTGATAGAACATCAGAAACCTACCAGCTAGGTGATATGGTACCTAATTTTCAGTCCCTCAGGCTTTGAATGGTATCCAAAACACCCACCATCCCACTTCTTCCACCTATGTGTTGCAGCAAGGCTAGGGAGCCAGGGTAATGCCTCATCCACAGATGTACACGTTCCTGTTTATGCTTACATAGAACTGTGTTCGCCCTACTCATATATGAACCCACTAAGACAATCTCAATATTATTCTCATGTAGTGATTTGCACAAACATGCACCAACCACCTACCTATATGCATACTTTCTCTTGTATTCCAAAATACCTAAGTACACTTGTGTATTAAGGAAAACATACTTATTTACACAGATTGTTCAAAGAAGGATCTTAGTGGGTTACCTAGGCTTGTGTAAAAATAGTTAATTCCCCATTACATGCACACAAAGTAAGCAGGGTAGAGGATAGCTAATCCCCAAGGATTCCTGCATTTAAAGAAACAGCAGTCAGGGTAAAATGCTGGCAGCTTCAGCTACAACAGCTGTCAATTGGTACATCTCCTATCCTTCTTTCTCTGACTGACTTCAGTGGGCTGGAGTACAAGGCTTCAGTATGTGGTTCTTGGATCAGTCAGTGCTTTCTTTTGTATCTGCTATAGGCAATAAGTGTTGGATTGCAGACGGGCATCTGGAAAAGTACAGGTCTTGATCCTTCACAGATGCTTCCCTGGACTTAAATCAGACTGCCGTCTCTGATATGTGTGCCTGGGGAATGCTGAGTTCTGCCGGACCCACAGGCTGAGCTGAGACCATGTACCTTTTCCATCTATTGTACAGAACTTGAGGCCGCTTCCAGCTTCTGAACCAGATCTCTAACTCTACTCATTGACATGTGCAAGTCTCCATTTCAGCCAGGTGTACAACCTCCTGCCATCACTTGTAGGGGTCTTATCTGTCCAGCCCTTGGAATCTGCAGTGCAATTAAGCAAGGCTAATATAAACATCTCCCATATGATGAATTTCTCTCTAAACTCCATTGACTGATAAGTCTAGTCTAGACCTTGGGAGCTCTGCCAACTGGTATACATGTATATACTCGCTTGTATTGTAAATACTTAAACTTAGTGTAGGCCAAAAAAAATCACGATTCTCATCTCCTACATGTGGCAGTCTTCAGAGCTACGTTGTCTATCACTTTACCACAACTTGCCTTCTTGAGATTCAATATCACAGAAGGCAAATAGACCTGTCTCAGGTGTCAGAGAAGATGTGAGAATTTAACTAACCATGTTTTAAAGAAGAACCAATTATTTTCTGAGTCAACAGAGATTCCTCTTTACTGATTGCTTGGTTTGTCTGTCTTGAGGATGAGCGATGAGGAAGAAACTCATGTACAAGGAGATGGTCCTTGTAAGCCAGGAACAGCAGTCACTGCTGTCTGAGCATAGCACAGCCTCCTACTGGTTACAAGCATAAATAGCTGTTTGTCATTGTACATCCAAGGGGAAGGGCTTCTTAAAAAGGTGTTGAAAGTGTCAACCTAACATACAGCAAGCTAAGAATTCAAATCTTCAACATACATTGGCCTCCACATCCCTGATCATAGGCCCTCATCTAAGGCTAGATTTCCAAAAGAATATGTTGTCCCTATTGATTACAGTGAATTAAAAACGCTTATGATGCATCTATGTCTATAGATAAAGAGCTTTGAAATTGTATGTCAGAGATGTATTTGACAACCTCACCATATGCACTGTCAAATACTCTGATAATGCCTATAATAGTTGGAGACTATTTGGGCTGTCCTAACAAGTGACTGATCCTGACTATGCACACAAAATTAGTGTTATTTATGACCAAAACACCCAAGAGCAGTTGGTGCTCTGCAAAAAGAAAGTATAAATCTGAATGAGGAGCTACATACAGTCATTACAAATTTCATGATATACTTTCTCAATAATGAATTTTTCATCTTCATTCCTATCTATGTTCCAGAACTGTAGGATTAATCACAATAAATTCTCTGTGTCGGTGATGTATAAATCTGTAGACTGAGATGGAGTCAAACAATTACCTTTGGGAAAGGCAGTCCATAGTCTTAAACAAGAACCTCTGATGAAGGTCTTTGAATATTTTGGCATGATTTTGTGTTTTCCAACCGTGATTGAACATGATCTGAATTTTGATCACAAGATGATCAGAAATCCCATGAAGTTTCATATAGATTTACTATAACAAGAAAAGGTTAAGATATTCTGTCTTCAAGCAGAAAAGTTGTTGCCAACAATATGAAAAGTTGAGATTTTATACGTATATATACATGCTTATGCCATTTGATGTCAGAAACAGAGAAATTTTATGACCAGGAAAAAAATGAGAGGAATCACATAAATCTGTGTTATCAGAATAATCATTAAGTTAAGCCCTTTCTAAAGGTCTATGAAGTCTGATACCTACCAGAATCCGGCACCTCCTACCTTAGGGTAAAAGAAAGTTTTCTTTAGGAATAAATCACTCTACCACTGGTAAATGAATCACATTCTCCACTTGCTTGCAATGTTACTTGCTCTACATTAATGATTAAGGGTTCACAGACTGGCACAGGTCAGATACGAGCAAAATTGGTTTTAAATCTTCAAGCTCACAGTTCTCTGTGAAATTTTTCCACCAAGTCCCAATTCTTCAAGATCTTGAAGTATGTGTCTCATCTGAAGCACAGGACAGTCCCCATGAAGGGCTCAGAAATGCTGGGTTTGCTCAAACTCCAAACTCAAGTTCATACGAAGCTCAGAACAGGGGAAATCTTCAAAGAAGCTGCCAGTGAGCCTGAAAACTGCTGAGTTTTCACAACTTTACCAAATACACAGAAAAACAGAGGCTCGTCTACACCCCTGGTGCAACCATGTTTGTGCAGTTGCTCTGAGATTCTCATCTGACCTGAATACAGAAAAATCAAGGCTATAGGAAGAATAATTTCTCAGTGTTGCATGACCATGAAGAAACAATTCTGCAGACCCTCACATTCATACCAGCAATTATTTTGCATTACCCGTGCCAGGGTCACATTAGTTATGCTTTATTCAAGATTTCTTCTTTTTCAGTGCATCTTGAAGTATCTTAGTGTGGAGATGCTGAATTGATATTAACAAATAAAAAAGTGCCAGAGTACAGGCACATACTGTCTGTTTGTGCTTGCTTGTTAGCAGGATCCTTTGTTTTTTGTTGCCTAATCTAACTAGCATTGTACTAAAGGATTCCTTGTCACGGTGGCACATATATATTTCTAATATGTACAGTTATTACTAATATATATTATAATAATAGACATACTATAGATATTATTAATATACATATAGCCTAAGAATCAGGGAAGATTTAGCCCTTCCTATAGCTCAGCTAGGTGCCTTACTTGCACTATATATAACATACACTAAGGGGTAGAGAAGTCCAACCTTGTCAGAACTGGATCACAAGCCACTTTACCTCATGGGTAAAGAGTTGAGGCAGCTCAGATTTCTAATCATGTACATAAACGTGGACTCACGAAGAGGTGATGTGCTGTAGGGCTGCTCATGCAGTCCTTCAGGTCTTCTTTGATTCCACTGTGATAAATGCAGAGGAGCAAGTGGAATAATCCGATGGGTTGCGTCTAGCCTGAAAGCCATGACTAAAGACAGAATTAGCATTAAGCCATGGGGTAAACAAGAAAACCCTGAAAAATCCAGTTTCATACTGAGACTTTTTGTTCAGACTCATGACTGTCTCTTTGTTGTCCTCTAAAGGCTAATCTGTGTAAATGCATTTATGAGTCCATACATCAGAGAGCAAAGTCAGCACATCAGTACTAGAAAAGAACCCAGATGTTTCTATAACACTGGAGAGAGAAACCCATTTCTCCTGCCCTTCGCTTTCAAAATGGAATGAGCGTGAGGAAAGGAAGATACTAGAGAGAGAGTGTGAGTGAGAACAAAAAAATGTGGGGGGAAGAAAGGAAAAAAAATATTCAGATAAACCTCAGTTTCTTTTAAAACACAGTCTATTACTTCTAATTCAGAGGTTCTTCTTCCAAAAGCCCCACAGAATCAAGTAAAACATTTGTGTACATATGCATATGTCTGTGTGTGCAAGAGGGAAAAGCTGAGATTTTAATTTATCCTGGAACTAAAACTGTTTTCAAATCCCACTGATGTCAGCAAGGCTGAGATTTCATCTTTCTTTATTTTTTCAAGACAGCAAGGTTATACAAATCTCTCTAGCATTGTAAATTGGATGTCTTTGGATTCAGAACAGGTAAAAGAGCCTAGTTTCATACTCAGTGAAACTGAGAGACAGCTCTCAATTATCCAGGGTGATGGGAGGAAAAATAGAGGTTGGAATGGTTAGAGAAAGAAGAAAGATGGGTGTAAATGCAATACGTGTGTAGAGCTTTGAGAGCAAATCACATTAGAAAAGCCTGGAAATGGTGAACTAGGGCAATCAGGAGCTACAGTAGATGAAGACAAGCCTGCCTGGAGGCACAAGAGCTCTGAGATACACACCCAGAGACCATATGGTGTAGGCTGGTTGTCATGTGAGATGGTGAAGCTTTGCCTAACCCTACAACACCCATAATCTTGCCACTGGTTCAGCAGAGCTGAGTGCTGGCACTGCAGACCAACAGTTCATTCTGCTGAATGTGAGTCGTTGCTAACCAGCACAATCAGCTAATACAATGCTGGTGTCTCGATGGCATAGAAGCACATCAGTATGGGAAATGGTTGGGGTTAACTCACAAATCGCCTGTCTCTTTGACACCTCTCTGACATTTAGCTCATCCTGTCACCTCCAGAGCAGAGATCTAGGCCTTATTAACCAATCACTTTCTGTTGCATAGATCCCTGCTGTGAAGAAAGGAAATGCTTCTGTTGTATTTCAGGAACAGAACGTAGAAATTAAGACCCATCCCAAATACACATACAAGCTAATCTTTTAGACAGTATTGGCATGGTCCTGGACACGGAGACACAGCTGTCTATGATGCTTGACTGCTACTGTGATTTCTTGCATGCATTTGGCCATGACCAACTCTTCCTATCCCAAACAACTCCCAGGCACAAGTTAGCTTTAACCCTGTCAAAGAGATGTTCTCAGTTGGAACTGGAAAAGTTGCCACCACATTACAGGTTAAAATACTTGAATAGTGGAGATGAGGCCTGACTGCACTAGACCTCTCACAGCCAGAGGAGGAGTGTGGGCACTCTTCACCTCACCAGCAAGGGTATATGTGACTAAAGGCACGTCCTAGCCCCAGTTTAGGTACTTTGGAATCATTCACTTTTCTCACAGATTTGGGGATCTAGGGTCACTTTAGCCATGAAAGAACATCCTGTCTCACATGCATCTGCCGTTCCCTCAGTTCAAGAGATTTTTGTGAGCCCCATATCACATCTACCAGCCTTAAAGTTACACTGGATACACTATTGCATCTCTAGTTGAATGGGTGAGCTTGAGTGTTTACTTTCCATCCCTCCTTTTGAAGCTGCTCCATTTTGCAAAGGAATATTTAAGACTGGACTGACAATTAAAGCCCCCAGGTATGTTTATCTAATATAATGGTTTCTGCTCAAAGCTAGAATTCTGGACTTGGAATCCTGCTTTACCCATTTCGCATTTAAGTCAGCTGATAAAGCACCAAGACAACCTTCAATATGAAGACAAGTGTTTAGGATATCCCTCCAACCCAACTAAAAGTTAAAAACACCAAATTAGGATGCCTCGGTTTTTGTTTTTTGTTTTACTTTAGATCTTCTTTGTCTTCTTAGTGGAGAGAGCTTGCATCTCTTTTCCATCCCACTGCAATACATGAGCTTCCCACAGATTCATTCAGACATCTGGGAGTCACACTGACATGTGCCTTCTTGTGTTTGCATTCATAACCTGCCCTCGCTTCAGAACAGCTCTTCTATCTGCCTGTGACTTCAGTGAAAGTAAAAGAGTGGGTTTATGAGAAGGTATGCTTTATTAAATTGAGGAGTATTTCTATTAATTGCATGAGCAGATGCACATTCTTAGAAATGAGTAGCCTCATCTAGGCAATATTAAAGGAGTTAATGTTTTACTGAGAAGTAGCTATCGGGACTTTTGAATTTTTGGGAGATGTCTTTTTCAGCTCCTAAAAATCTCACAAAAACTAGAGTTGCCAGAAAATCCACCAAAAATGACCCACGTTCTGTGTCAAGAAGCCAAAAAATGTGACACAAAACCTTATAAAGAGAATATTTGCTGAGATTACACTCAAGGGAATTGTGCTCGTTTCTTGGCTTCCACACGTACAAGCTCTCTGATCTCATTAATCAGTCTCTTAGTCTTACTTTCTCCACTTGCAAAATTAGGTTTAAACATACCTTCTTTGTCTGCTTTTGGGCCACTTGTATCTGTGAGGACTTGCAGTGGACAGAAAGCTCAGCAATCCTACTGATGTCATCCATTACTTAGGGAAAGCTGAATTACTGATTACTGAAGTTGGATTTGATCCTGTAAGGTTACATTTCATCAAGGTGCAAAATCACATCCGCATCATCTATTTTATATATAAAAGATTAAAACAGCAAAATGGCAAAGGGAAAATGACTTCCTTGCAAGTGACACTTCTTTCAGTGCAGAAACCTTATATAAACAGACGAAAATAATAGGCTCAGAATACTAAAGCAAGGGAATGAAAGCAATCATCACCCTCACAAATTATTCTGCATTTTGCCTAGCCATCCAGCTGATATGAAACACCTTTCCCATGAAACTGTTTGAGACAAGAGTTTTGTCGTTTAGTTAGTCTCTGAGCCTGAAGCTGTCAGCCTCCCATGAGCGCCTGGCATCACACTGACAAGGTGACACAAAAAGCGACAGGCAAAAAAGCAGAGGCTCAGACATTGGGAGCAGCGAGGAAGCAGCGTCATTCTTTTTGAAGGGTAAACGAGAGCAATGAAATAGGTTTTGAATCTTGGAGCATTTTTGTAAATTGGAGCAAAAAGCTAAGACCAAATTCTTTCTGCTGGGTTGCAATTACAGACACACATACACACTCTTTTGTATTTTTCTCTCTTCCTTACATTTCTTTTCCTATCAAGAGATAGAGCATATGCTGTCACAATTCCAGTCATCTTAATCAGTGGTAGCAGCCTTCTGTTTGGATGCACAGACTGGAAGAAGCTTGGTGTGTGGTTGTGTGGTGAAATAGCTCTGGTGCCCTCTAGAGTTCCCTGATTTCCATGATCTCTCAAACTGGCTCTCAATTCTGCTGGTTGAGAAGAACCGCACCCTTCTAGCGCTGAGGTATTTGCAATCAAACCCCTAACCCTAACCCTAACCCTAACTCTATTCCTTTGTTTTTCATGTTGTTCCTTCTTTTATTTGGATTTACATTTGCCAAAGGCATTAGAGTTCCTTCCTCATGTATTTTTCCAGCATTCTCTTTCCAGGGATTCTGTCTTCAATCTTAGAATCATAACCATAGAATCATAGAATGGTTTGGGTTGGAAGAGACCTTTAAGACCATCTCCTTTCTTTGCATAGAAGAGATTCTGTCATCTCCACCTGCTCTGCTCATAACCAAAATCCTTTTGATAGAGTTTAGACATTTTTGTGTAGGGGATGAATTACTAAGACAGACCAATCATTTGACTTTTATCATGAATCTTCCTATAGTACTTCTTCACAGAGGGTGAAGCATTGGAACAGGCTGCCCAGGGAAGGGTGCAGTCTCCATCCTTGAACGTTTAAGAGATGTAGGTGTGACACTAAGGGACTTGGTTTAGTGGTGGGATTGGGTAGGGTAGGTTGACAGTTGGACTGGATTATTTTGAAGGTCTTTTCCAACCAAGATGATTCTATGATCCCATCTTGGATCTCTCTATGTTCTCACTGGTGTATTTGGCTCCCCAAGTAGTAATGGGCATCAAGGACACTTTTCATCTGCAAGACAGAAGCTTGTATTTTTTTCTTTTTCTCAATGAAAACTAGCAAGTCATGAGGTTGTCCAGTGTTTTATCTGGGAGATATAATGCTTTGTGCTGGAGACATTTCTTGTCAAACATCCAAGGGCTTTTACAAGTGCCATGTGCACCATAGTTCAATCTTGGGTTTGTTGCTTGAGAACATTTTATAGACACAGTCTTGGATATTTCTGACACATTCCCTGGGTAATTCTCCTAAAGTGGAAACTCATCCTTGAAATCTAAAATCCACAGAACTGAAATGGAATACTTTGGGAACAGAGAACATCAGTTTTAGTGCTACCCTCTTACTTTTTCTTTGTTTTTGTATGCAGTAAAAGGACTTAACCATATGGTTAGGAGAGCACGTCCTTAATATGATTGTTTGGTTCTGAATGGAAAACTAGCATGAGAGCCTACTTTGCAAGGCAACTTTTGTATATGGTGATGTCCACTCTGATCCTATAGACTATAGATCCCTATGGTACATGCTGGTCATATTCCAGTGTGCATCTTGCTTATCAGTCCAACTTGTACCACAGTTAGGAACACTGACCTTCTGAAGTAAAGTTATCTCAGTTACCTTTAGCTCCCTGGGCAACCCTCATAAGGGAGACCTTGCAATAAATAGAAAACAGTAGAGACATCTCTAACTTAGGAATTTATTTGTATCAGTGAGAAGATTTGAATGTTTTTCCATTTCCTTTACAGCCATTCAAAATCTTATCAGATTTCACTATTTCTTATCTGCCATGTGTTGTTAAATTTGAAGTGTTTCTTCACATTTAAAATGGTGGGAAATTCCAAACAACGAGTTTGAGCTTGCTTTTTCTTTATTGTTTAAAAGTATTTATTTATTTTAAACGAGGCTGTAAACATTCAGTGCAGATGGCCTCTTGCCCCCCACAGAGAGAGAATCTGTTTCTTTTGCCACATGTCGAAGTCTCACCAGCCTAGGGTATGGAGGAGTCCTTGAGGTAGTTGCCAAAAGAGAACCCAAGCCTTCAGGCAGAGCTGGATCTTTTCATTTTTAAGTAAGGCCATCTTTAAAACATGAGCAGACATAATTGCATCGTAGCACCAGGCAGGATTGCAGGCAGATCTGGATGTCCTTAAGCATAAGGATTTATAATATGTTGGCCTGCTATTCATTGCCTTCTTTATTAATCTCTCCGTGAACAGTACCAAAATCAGACATTTTAGCCTCACATTTCAGAACAATAAAGTTTCTTGCTTATAGGAGTTGCAATAAGATGTACTAGAAAGCTGTGAATACCCAGATGATTCCATTATAAAACCTTTGTGTTTAATTTTAGGATCTTAAACACAAATGAAAGTCTTACAATGAAAGCAATTCTCTTTGTAGGTGCGAAGCACACCAAAAATGAACTGACTTTAGTGGGAGCTCAGTCAGTCTAAAAATCACGCAATTAAATATGACTTTCAGGAAACATTTTAATACTTTGCCATTAGTCTTCTGTCTGTTTTGCCTGGGATTAAAATGTAAAATCAGATTTTCTCCCTAGATTGAAACTTACTTTCATCAGCAAAGGGATATTATCCAACTTCCTTAGATTTTTCAAAGACTTGCAGATAAACAAAGCTCACCAAAATTAGAGTAGTGGGAATTACTGATAAAAATGTAAGATAAAATAGCAGATAGTATCTCTTTGCCTTTCTACGCTCGTTACATAAAGTGGGACCCAAAAAAAATATACCCTCACAGGAATATAACATGGAGAGCTGGTCAGAAATTTGCCATAAAATAGTTTCTTTCAACAAGCATCATGGGAAATTTAATAAGTTTTGCGTATCTCCATCTATGGAGAAGAATACAGGCAACAGGAATCAAAACTTGTGCTGTCATTAGTCTTCAGTGCTATTTCAAGGTCATTGGGTTTTTCTTGTTTTGTTTTGTTTTAATGAGAAATACAAAGTAGTCTTTAAAAAAACCTGCTTTTTTGTTATTATTTGTGGTATATAAGACACTATAATGCAGATCTATAAAGGAGATAGTCTTATAACTAATGCATCAAAATCCTTCTCCTATAAGCATTAGCTTTCAGGCAAGTTCAAGATTCTGCACTGAGTGAAGTATCAATATCAAGGGGTCTCCGTATCAGCTGTGTGCTTAAGATTCCTAGGAAGATAGAAGACTTGACTGTCTATGGACAGATATAGCTCAGGAAACAATAGCATGCTATTTCTTTTTAGATATGTTTTTAGGTGTACCATCAGTTCATTGCTTCTTTTAAATGGTGCTATTCTCCTGTATGTGCTCTGCATCGTGTGCTCGCTTGACACAAATACCTTGTTATCATAGAGCATCTGATGCGGCACCACACACATATTCCTACTTAGCTTCATGATGCAGTCAGAAAAATGGAGGAGCTTCTCATAAAGGAGATGTCTCCTTTTCATGTGTCAGACTCCAGGCATCTCTGACTGTATTGAGTAAATCCCCAGGGCTCAATTTGGTCGCCTAAACATTGGCATCTACTACCAATGTGTAAAGATGCATAAAAGTAACCATAA
Organism: Aquila spilogaster; assembly: GCA_024606505.1. NCBI lineage: Eukaryota > Metazoa > Chordata > Aves > Accipitriformes > Accipitridae > Aquila > Aquila spilogaster. Next base: position 27,917 of record JANHGO010002165.1, read on the forward strand.
AAGTGTCTGGCCTCCGAACACCTAGAAGCAAGGTGAACTTAAAGAAATTCTGTATCTTGGCTACCAATTCCGTGTGGATGTCTCAGGTGCCATAGGGCATCTCAAATCAATGAAGACTCTTCCATGTAGGAAACTGAATTAAGTCCATTTGATTGTAATCCAACTGTAGTTGGATATAGCTACAAGTTGACACCTTTGCTTACACACCTATATATCAGATTTTGTCCCATTCTGGTATTTACTACAGTCTTGTTCAGCACTTGAGAACATTTTCTACCCTCATTCTTAGCCCTATGGATTTTTTCCTCTGTAAGTTTTCCCTGTAGTATTCCCACTTCACTCTTCAGGGTGTATTGAGCTATTATATGAACACAGCACTATTCCTTTTGCTCAAGAGTGGAAACGTTCAAAGACAAAAAGGCCAGGAGAATTCTTTTCTAGTCAATCCTTTGTTAAACTTCCTATTCCTGCCTACTGGAAACAGATGATTGTATGTACTCTTAAAACAGATAAACTGGTTTCTTTTGCACAGAAGTTCATAAATATTCTATGTACTTCTTGGTTCAGTCAGTTCTCCAAAACATGGCTCAGAAGACTGTACAACCAATGTAAAAATCATAAGATATTATAACTAGCATTGATACGCTTGGACTTTATTTATTTTTCTTCCTTTCTGGTAATGCTCTTTCACATTTTCATTTCTCTGGACTTGCGAAGGATAGAAATGAAGATAAACTCCTACACGAAATCTTGAAATCACCTGACCCCTTAATACTGGACTTGAAAGGGCTAAAAATACCCTTATACATATGCTAGAGCTGGTGTTGGTTTTGCAAACATTAAACAGAGAAGACAATTAAGATGATTACTTTTCTTAGTATGCCAGACATTTCTCAAAAGAATATATAATAACAAAACAAAACAAAAGATCCTGAAATTAAATCCACTTTTTAAAAGATTCTGATATTACTGTACATCCAAACTTCAAGAGTCATGTGATATCATTAACTGATGCCTGTAAAATAGTCGTTGTAAATATTTCATTACCGTTTTCCTCTTGTTACTAACTGGGGATAAACATTGCTTCCTGCTTTGAAAAGTGCCTGGGGGACTGGTGGATAGACATTCCAAAAGTGAGCTATCTGTTAATTGCTTTTGGAAGACCATTCATAAAAGACTGGGCAGTTCCCAATCTGAAAAGGAGAGAGCACTCCTAATGGTTAGGACTCCCTTAAGCTTCGTATCTTTCTTAGGGTACTGGCATTCCCAGGAAACAAGGTTCCCACATCCAGCAGAGACAGGAAGATCACCCTGAAAGATATCTTGGAGTCTTTGCCATGCTTGTTTTTGATATGTCCAACATCCTGGCAACCGTCCATGTCTTGTATAACCTTTTTCCCCAGACCACTATTTTTTCACTGTTTTCTAAAACAGCTTTAAAGACTGAGAAGCCAAAATGTAGAGAGGAATTCTCATCGAAGCGTTCCCATTTCTGACCTACGTGTGGCTCTGTGCATTAAATTGGAGTTTACTGACACGGTACCTCAGACACCTGCAGTCACCACAGAGGGCAAGACCTTAACTAGCATAGGATGAAACAGTTATTGTTTTGTAAGAATCACTGTCATATGATTTTTCTTCCCCACCCAAACTAATATAAAGTATCGATCTCTGAAAAATACCTGTAGACTCAAAGATCAGTTCCTCATCCTCTCCTTGTCTTCTTCTTCCCTGAGCATAATTGGGATGTCTGAAATAAGCATTTTAAAAACTGCAATGATACTTCAACATTTGGAGTAGTTTTCCACTTTTCTTTTAAATGGAAGATAAACATTTGGAAGGATTATGTTTGTTTGCTTTGGGTTTCTTTTGGTTCTGTTTTTGTTCAATCTTCTTCCTAGAACGTATCAAAATGATTCATTATTAGAATGAGAAGAATTTAGTTGCCCATCTTAAGGTGTCCAGTACCAACTGAGAGGCCCTGGGCCTTATGTGAACACTTTAGACTGTACACACATAATTTGGGCAGACAGAACTGGAGTCAGTTGCTTAAAAATTGGTCTCTGGTGCCATTTTTGACATCCTGAAATCCTTTCAGAACTGATGACTGACACAGAAACTGTGGAAAACAGGAATGTTTCTGGATCTGCAGATAGAAGTCAAGCTGGATGCCTAAATGCAATGTGTACCTATATGTGCACTGAAATGCATCCTTAAACCTCGATGAGATTTACCCACTATAAGACTGCTTAGCAACTCCATTAAGGCTTCATTTCAGTAATTGTTACATAAAAAGCACTACTGAAATTCAGGTGCTTTGCAGTACAGAAAACATGAAGAACAAGCTCTGTGTTATCTTGACAAAACAGCTTATGTGGACTGAAGGTGCAACAAGGTAAATCCACCCTAGGAAATTCAACACCACCAGGGCAATAGTGCTGGAAACTGGTTATTTTTACAACTCATTTGTCTGTGGATTTAGCCTGGCTGAACTAGTTCTAGGTGAAACATTTCCTGGGCATTGTTTGGGCCAAGAGTTATTCCCAAAGGGCAGTTTGGATTACATGCTTTTGGATGCTCAGAGAGCTTAGCAAGCACAGTCATGACCAAATGATGCCAAGTGCCCTGGCACTGCTTAATTTCCTACTGCGTATGCAGACATACATACCTCCACATAGAATAATCAGAGCTTGTTGCTTACAAGTCTGACCTGTGAATAAGCCACACAGACTTGGCTTCATTCACCTAGGGAAAGGGGGAAGCAAACCTTCTGGGACTGGAAAAGTATCAGTGCTGGACAGCCTAGGGCATGAATCCCCTTTTGGCTCTGAAGTCAACAATACTGTGTCAATCTGCAATCTGCAGATCTGTCCCACAGTGCTTCAGAAGTGATGCTCCTACCAAGAGCAACCTTTGAAGCTGTATGCAGTCTTCTCTCACCGCTCTGCTCTTTTATTTTCTGTTTCTCTCACAGGTAATAAATAGTTTAGGGAGTACATCTTGATTTTCACTCTAAAATATGTGTACACACTTGTATGTATGTGAGTGTATATGTATTTATGTGCATGCGTGTATTTCTTTTCCTTTCTCTTTCCCATCTGCAGTTTGATCACTCACGGTTTCGGAACTCCTGCAATATGTGCTGCCCTAAGCACTTTCCAAACTGTTCTCAGTGAAATGCTGAACTACTTGGAAAAGCA
>JANHGO010002166.1:0-31113 GCA_024606505.1 Aquila spilogaster
GCGGGTCTGACTTGGAGCCAGGGAAGCTTCTAGCAGCTTCTCACAGGAGCCACCCCTGCGGCCCCTCCCCTGCTACCGAAAAAACCCCACCACACAAACCCAAAACAGGGGTTTATTCAGCCTGGTGAAAAGATGGCTTGGGGTGGGGGAACGATAACCCAGCAGCAGCCACCCAGTTCCTATGCGGAGGTGACAGAAGACAGAGATGAGCTCTTCTCAGTGATTCTTGGTGGGAGGATAAGACAGTGGTCATCAGTTGAAACGAGATCAGTTGTAAGGAAAACTGTTTCCCCATGAGGACAGTGAGGCAGTGGCACAGGCTGCCCAGAGATGGGCATCTCCATCCTTCGAGGTTTTCAAGACCAGATGAGCTAAACCCCTGAGCAACCTGTTGTGGCCTTGTGACTGACCCTGCCTTGGGCACGAGGCTGGACTACGGACCTCCCGAGGTCCCTTCCCATCTGAATTATCCTGTGGTCCTAAGATAGCTTCTGATAATGAACAGTAGTCTGTGACCATATGTTTTGTTTCTATATAGCTCCTGTATAGTTAGGAGTGATGGGTGAAACTTACTGCTCCCAAAGTTATTTGTCAGAAGTGGACTGTGACCTCTGACATCTGTGTTGACAGTGAGCTCCAGAACACAGGGTAGTCTGGAACTTAAGAAGTGTCTAATCACCCAAAGAGTGAGATTTTGGAATAAATTTCCCAATGTAGTTGTCAGGGGAAAGCTGCTTAAATAGTTTTAAAATACAGCTTGATAAATTTATGAACAGGATTATGTGATATGATTGCCAGCAACAGCAAGGACAGAATTCAGTGACCTGAGAGCCTGTGCAAGCTTACGGCTTTTGTTTTGACAAATGCAAGGCCAAGTTCCTCATCTTGAAGAATAAATAAATAGAAAATTAAACATAGTGAATATTGTAAATATTTCATTGACATTTCATACTGTGAAATTGAAAGCAATCTTTTGCCTAGTTCGAAGTTATTAGAGTTTGTAGCTGTGAGGCTTGGTAACCATGATAATAAATGGTATTTGTATTCTAGTGCGAAATGGATATCAGAATCAAAATGCACAAATATGGACAAACCTAGTTAAGCTGTGATTGGTTTATTCGTATCAGAGCAGCTGACGGCTATATGATAAACAGCTATAAAGCAGATGCGGCATATATCATTGGCTTGATTATTAAAAATTGGCATTTTATTCAATCCTAAATTGAAAAAAGGAGATTGTATACAAATTCAGAGAAAGTCAGTCATGCTATAATTGTATTGCATTGTAACAAAACCCTAATTTTCTTCATGAAGTAACTGCATAGTTCCAGTTTGTCATGATAAATCAAGCCCAAACCTGAGCACAGGAAGATCTAAAAAAAGTCAAAATGTTCTCCATGATGCATGGTCCAGGACATAATCTAGAGAGGGCCAAATTTAGAATAACACTTATATTTTTATAGCCAAGTCACTGAAACTTTGTATAGCAAACTGCAGTTTCAGTGGAAGGAAAGGCATGTTTCCGCAGTAGCATACTGTACAAAGGCACCATTTTTCTGTTGAGATCCTGCCAAAAATCTTACCAGAGCCAGGGGAACCACAGCCAAAGTTGTGTTTATATCTCCTTTGGTTTCAATAAAGCAGCAATCCACAACCCTAACAGGCATATTCGGACTTACTGTGAGGGTATATGGAACGCCACTGACCTTCCACAGCAGGTTTGGGTATGGTCCTGAGTGCTCACGAGAAGGGACAAGCCCTGAAACCCTGAAGCAGCAGGGAAGAGCTCCATGTCCCACTGCTGCTGGTGCCAGTGGAAAAGCGTGCAGGGAGGCAAGCCCCCACAGCACGGTTGGTGTGCTTCTCAGCAGAAGTGCAGTCAGATGCGATAGGGTATTATGGGCTAATCTGGGAGGGGTAAAGTACAATTTTGTTTTCACTGCACAGCACCACAAAGCGAATAAATAGCACTTAGCCTATAATGAAACTCGATAAAATTCAGTTCAGCGATACCAGGATTGATCACTGTAAGCTGACATTGCTATTTCCACATACCTCCAAAAAGCTGCCCAGCATAATGTACAAAGCAACTGCACATTTTCAGAGTTGTAACAACTACAAGTGTTATTAACCAGCAGAACTGCAACTAGAACATAGAAGGTAACTTAGAAATACACAACAGAAATATTGTATTGGGAAAACAAGCAGAAAAACAAATTTGAAAGGGAATAACATCATTTAATATCATGATTGAAACTGCCCTACAAGTTCCCATGCTCTAAGTTCACATTGTTTTTCTTAAAGAAAATAAAAGATTGGTTTTGAGTTTTGTGTGTACAGTGCCAGCATCTTGTGCAGGGAATACCGCCTGGTAGATATTTGATCAGTAGTGATGCAATTAAGAAAGTAAGGGCTTGTTTCAACCACCTAAACAGGGATATGCAATGCTGTGTGAAATGCTGAGTCCACAGCAGCAGCCAGGACAAAATGGGGAAGGTCTCACAGAAGTCCTGCAGGACACCTGACAGCATTAGGGAAAAATGTGGGATATGCCAGAATGCCTCCAGTGGCAATAGATATCTATCCTCAGGCAATGTAACCGAACCCTAAATGTATGTGTTTTACAGGGAAAAAGGATACAGCATGGTTATAAAAGTCATGATTATTTCTGAGTTTTTTTCCAAGGGGGATCTAGAAAGGAACTTTTTCATCTATTGACATGACCATGCATTGCAAGTACTGATCAAGGAAAAATTTATTTACAGAGATTTTGCAAATACAAACATAAAATAGCACATATAATATATTTTTTTTTTACAAAAATGAATATTGAAATCATAAACATGGTACAGCACAATACGACATCAATGAGCTAAACGTAACAGCAACAGAAATCTATGTCTGGAAGAAGTTTCCTGTTAGTTGTACATAACCAACAGAACTCTACAGTACCGTGAGTGGAATTTCCAATGGACAGAAAAACGTCCATTTACTGCACTTCATAAAAGTACTATAGGGAAAGGCTACATATGCCAAGTAATTATGTTGCATTTTTGTAATAATGCTGAAAACACAGAGGCTTAATAAAAGTTATATAGGGCTGAATAAGCAGTGGCTAAATGTTTGGGGAAGAAAAATGTGTAGAGAATATACAAAATACTGATAAAGTGGCTTATTGGTCCTTTTATTAAGTTTAATGTATAGATTAAAAAGTGTTGCAACACTGAATTTTAAACTACCAGAGAGAAGTAAAAAAAAAGGAAGAAAAAAAAGGAAAAGAAAGAAGAATCGCACCAAAAAAAGTTTCCTCTCTACTCATCTTGTGCCATGGTCAACATCTGTGCGTGCGTGTGTGCTTTTGGGAGTGCCATGCCAAGGGGCTGCCGGGCACTACCCCAGTCCCCGGCACTGCCGTCCCCTCACCAACCTCTCAATTAATTGCTGCACGCAGAATTTCACCATTTGCCAAAGCGGAGTTTTCCTTGCTTATATTTTTGCAGAGCCGACCACAAGCGGGCTCGGGTGAGAAAGCCCGTCCCTCTCCAGCCCGGCCGGGTGGCTTTGCGCTGCTGTTCACCTCCCTGCCCTCCCCGGGGCCACCTGCCGTCCCGCCCCACGCCCACTCCAGAGAGAAAGCACTTAAAAATGTCTTGTTCGTCGTCGTTTTCCAGAAGACATCGGCAAGCCCCTCGGGCGTCTGGCAGCGCCCGCGCCCCGGGGCTGGCTCAGTAGGGGTACTGCTTCTGCTTCTTGCCCGAGAAGCAGGCCAGCCAGGTGCACACCAGCATGGCCGCAGCCGCACCCCCGCCCGTGCAGTAGTAGGCCCAGCCGATGTGGCAGGTCCCTGCAAGGGAAACAAAGCGACACGGCACAGCGTTAGCCGGGGGAGGAAGTGCTGCCGCAACCCTCCTTTCTGCCCACCCAGGAAAAAGTGCTTTTCTAGGTTTCTGCCCACTTGTATGTCCACCTCAGATGGGGAACGCAGGGCGTAACTCAAGCAGTTAGAGAAGCCAAGCTGTTTAAATGGCTCCCCTTCATTTTCTGTACGGGTTTAGCAGACAGGCCTCTGAGCTTGCTAGCTTGGCCAGCTGCTGTTTGACACACGGGGGAAACACCACGTCAAGCCGAAGCTGAGGATGCCGGCACCACGAACGCGCCAGCCACAAGGCAGCCATCCCCCTACCCGCCCGGCCCAGGGAGTGCCTGCGGCACCGCTCTCCGCAGCAGCTGCAGTCGGAAGAGGACTTTTCCCACTCTTCTCTTTCTTCTCCTCCTCCATGCAGCATTTGAGGATATTTTGGTTATTTTTGACTGAGATTTTGAGGGTTTGCAGGTAACTTGGGCCAGGGCCTGCCCCCCTCAGAAAGAGCTGAGTGGGTCCAGCTCCGCCATCGCAGTGACAGGGCTCGAAACTGGACCCGGCTGCAAGCTGCTGAGTGACAATAACCCAGGACATGGCTGTGGGGAACCTGTTCATGTCCCCCTCACACAGGCACCAATCCTGACCATCTGCGAAGCAGTGTGGTGTCAGCGGACTACCTGCATGGGGGCTGCTGTGGGAATGGAGTCCAGAAGTACAAAAATAGAGAAATTTCCCTATCCTTACCCAAGGCCACAACTCATTGCTGAAAACTTCACTGATCTTTTGTTTAATGTGTTTAGCAGTGTCACAATATGGCCTTGAATATATTTAATGGCCTCAGTATCTTTATACAGCCAAACTCACCACCAGCGAATGTTGCTGGGGAATCTCGCGGTGGACCATAAAGTGATTCCTCCCCTTCCAGGCACCACTGTGCCTGTAGTAGAGGAGGAAATCAGGAAAACAGCAGCTGCAACAGGGAGGAAGCCTCCTCAGAGATCTCCAAAAAGCGAGGAGACGGCTGCTATTACTCCTCAGGACAACATCTTGGTCATTTTGATCTTGAGTGCTTGGGACTCATTACAACTGAGGTTCTCCCTGTGTTGCCAACTTGGGTGATATCGCCCTGCTTTGAGCAGTGAGTGCTCTCAGTAAGGCACAAACAGCAATACAACACTTCCTTCCCACCCTCTGGTAAAAGCAGCAGAAACCATTCTTCCCTCCAGAGAACAGAAGGTAACAGAGTTTCCATCTAGGAAGACAGAGCTGAAACAGGTGGCATGTCCATACTCTGTTCCAATGGCATCCTACAGGGCAAGGCTCGAGGTTCAGGCAATTATCAACTCGGCTAATCCTGCCTTAGGCACGAGACACACAAGACATCTGTCTGTACATCTCAACGTGTCCAAAACATTAGCATGCCTCAAGGCAGACAGCATGTCCATTGACTGTCTGCAGGATATTGTCAGGCCAGCTTTGTAAGGAGATGTTAGTAGGAGGCAACACTTATGGTCTTGGCCACTCTGAAGATCTCAGGTTGACACCACAGCGGGAAGCATAGTACTTGTTTCATTTTGAATTCATAACCCTCAAAACTTTTTATTTAAAAAAGTGTCCAATGAAACAAAGATCCTGATGTGACCAGAGGAATTGAGGATCTGTGGCCTTGGCTTGAGCTCATCAGCCTCTCTCCTTAATGAGCTGGAGCAGATGGAGAGATTCACTTGGTTTTGTAATCTGGTTATGCTCTGTAGATTAACACCATTCTTGGCTTCCTTCCAGAAGACCACACAGAGAGTCTGACTTCCTAAAGAGAAGACCATCAGAAACCATGGAGAGCCTCCAAGTGCCTGGCAATGTCACTGATGCTGATCCTTGCCCAATTGCACAGCAGTCCCTGGAGAGACCTGTCTCTGGACCATCTATTGCTTTGCCACTGCCTACAGCTTCCACTGGGAATTTCAAAGCCAGACCTAAGCATAAACCATATGTCTAAATCCATTGGATTGCTTTGAAAATGATCACGTTTATACGTGGGGCGTGCTAAAGCATTTCTTGTGATAAGACAGACTCCATCTCATAGGTCTTTTTAAATTGCTAAGTATTCCTAAAAATACTAGGGAATTGTACTTGCAGCTTGAAAAAGTAAAACTTTCTCATCATGATGCTTCCAGGTAGAGAAAATAAATGTTAAAATGCTACTTTAAAAAGAGTTTAAAGAATCACCTGGCAGCACTGCCCAAAGGTGTGACCTAAGTGGGACAGAATGAAGTAAATTTGAACTTTTGCATGGTGTGATTTCAACTTTTGTGCCTTAACAGTGGGAGAGGGGGAGTGTGTACGTAATACATATTAAGAAGAAAGAGCTGTTAAATCAGTGTCAGAGATGTGCTCAACAGATACAACATGCACATTCAGCCTTGGCTAAAGAGAATAATGTTTATTTCTCCATACCATGCTCCATCTACCCTAAGGACCACTGCCCTACTTAACGCTCTGAGGCATGACAGGCAGCCTCTTGATCTAACAAATGCAATGTAGTTCACAAGTCTGTGTTGGGTCAAGATGAAAAAATGAAAGAAAGGGAGAGTGCAGGAGAACGGATGAAAGAGCCGGGAGCCTGACCTTAGAGCAATAATAACACAGCAATAAACCTGGCCATTATTTCCAGCCTGTGCCAGGAGCAGTGGGAGGCCTCAGATAAAATAGCTTGATCTGTACTTGGATGATGCTGAGCAGAACAGCATTTCAAGCTACTGTGCTGAAGAAGAGCCTGCAGCAGGGAAGGTGTCTGAGGGTATAGGACTTGGCTATACTTTTCATTGTAAGTATAGGTAAGTCCTAGGTCCATAGCTAAGTATAGCTATAAGGCCAGAGATAATCCATCTCAAAGGTACCTGTTGCAATGAATGATTGCCTACACTGCATAGCCACGTGTCACAATGAAACAATGCTACCCCTTTTATAATTGCACAATGAGAGAAAATATTTTGGAATTTATGTTTCTGCTCTGGTGTTCTCATTTTACTACAAGTATGACCTATTTTAATCCACTGCACCCTAAAGAAAGATTATTGGTTGTCAATAATTGGCTAATTTAGTTGCACTTTAAATTGTAAAATGACTTCTGCTTTGCTTTGATATTAAACATTCATTTTAAAAAGAACAGGAAACTTCGTAAAAAGCAGGGTTGATGAGTAATTAAATGTAACATCAAATGAAACAAAATACACCCATAGAAATGTTATATGTTAGAGAAGATAGACTTTGCTTTCTAGCTTTGTATTTTTATATTATAATAATACATACCATAGAAAGACACTTTGTCATGTTCAAATTTTATTGCACTGACATCAGTGGGACTAGTCATGTATTCAGAGATAAGCTAACAGTTAAGATCTTTGCAGAACTGGGGCTTAAATTCAACCATCAAGTAGAGCAGTTTGGCTTCATGGAGCCCATCATATTAAAGATTAGAAATGCTGCATTGCAGTTTCCCATTTTTTTAATGTCAAAACTCTAAAATGAAGAGCAAGACCACCTAATTACTTGATAGAATTAAAACAACTATTGAAACCATGTCAATTTTCACACACACGAAGACATAGAAGCTGTTGTTTTCCTTAAGGATGCATAGGAATACATATATACAGGTAGAAGTGTGCCAGTCTATTGAGGGCATGGAGATGCATGTAAGAATGTGTACACGTTCTTGTTCATAAGATGGGCTGGATCTGGTTTCATGCCAAAGTAAATCCCCCCACCAGCTGAAGTACCCTTCTAGCTGATAGAGATGGCATGCATCACAGTAGTTTCCTTCTCTGCACAGAAATGGTGTTGAATTTAACAAATAAGTCTTTACCTGACAGGTCAGTATGGAGGGAGAAGCTGTAGCTTCAGCGTTTGGTTAGTTCTGGATCCTTGGTTTGGTTGGTTTGGGTTCTTTTGGTAAAGGAGAGCATAAATAATTGGAGCTCTTGGTTGCTCAGTGAAGCAGGGCTGTCCCAAGTCGGCTCACATAAATTTGTAGCCAGCCATTAAGAACTTCGTTTTCACATTTGTTTTACTGTGATTGGCAACAAGAGAGTGTCAGGATGAACCCTGAAATCATAGAATAAGACCTTGCAGCTATAGGGATGGATGGCCATTTTCCAAGCAAATAAAAGAAGGAAAGAGTGGAAACATTACACTCCTCTCTTTTGTAAAATGATTGAAAGGAATTGCAGTTCCTGAGGATAAAGGACAAAAGCAAGGTGAGTGAGGACACTATCAAAAGAAGATTCAGCAGAAAAAAGTCCCCTAGAACATAAGACAATATTTGCTAAATCAAAAGAAATCAAAGAATGTGGAAGGGTAGTTTTGCAGTGATGGATGGGCTTATTAAAAAACACTTCCATGCCTTTTCCTGATTTCTAACATGATCTTCGAGGCCATGATACGTGTCCCCTAGCTCCCCCCTCCTCTTCAATATACAAAGCAAACAAAGATTAAGACAAATTTGGGAGTGAGCGAAATTTGGCAACAGAAAATCTGCAGATACTTGATCTACCGTGGAGCTGTGCCAGGATCCAGTTGCCAAAACAGAATTTTACCAGAATTTCTACTCATGATGTCTTATAAATAGTTATCATGTATAGTTATCAAGGTCCTGGAAATAACATATGATTTTCATCTAAAATAACCGATAATTGACACTTATGAAAAAATACCCAGAACATGAAAGTGTCTTGGATGCAAACCTGTTGATTGCAAGACTTAGCAACTTACATATTTGTACCTTCTCTGCCGTTAATGTTAAGACTACCCTGGGCTTGCAGCCTGGAGTATTTGGCAAATACTAATCATTTAACCTTAAGCACAGCCTATTTTCCAAGATGAAGGAAAAAAGGTTTCAGAATTAGCCAGGCTGAAGAATACAAATAATATACCTTCAAAAATAAAAACTACAATTCCTACTTGAAAAGAGATGTGCAGGAACTCTAATTAACAGCTTCACATGAGAGTCCAGTACTACAGGGAATGTGAATTCGTGAAATCAATCAGGGTGTTGGAAAAGTAATCAGAGAAAAAAGCAAGGAGTGTGATCTTAAGGAATATACAGGGATTTGGAGATATGAAAGCCACAAATTAATGTAAAAGATAATCAGCTAATTAATAAGAAGGCACGATTATTTTGAAACAAAGCCAAGATAAATTAAACAGCTGAAGATTTTTTTCTTGACACAGTTACAATGAAAAACCGTCATGTGAAATCAGCTACAAAAGCAGGAAAAGAAGTTAAAACTTGGAATGCATCCAGAAAGGATTAAAGTAGGTATGTGAAACAAAGACAGATGCTATATAAGGTAAAACTGCAGCCAAACAAATAGCTTGCTACAAAATAATGAATTTAGTGAAGCTGGTTTCTTTGTCTGTTGCATGGATATGACTTTCTCAATGGATTTATCTTTTTTATAAATATATGATTTCTTATGCATGCACAGATCAAGCTATTTTGGTTACTTATAATTGGTCAAAGAAATAGTATGGATATTTTGGTTTGTAATTAAATGCATAAAATCGCTTAAAGTTCAGAAGTATAAAAAAGTGTAAAAAGAAGTACCAACTTGAAATTCTTCAGTTCTGCTGTATGCAGACACTCACTCATATGAGCAAATCCTCCTTTCTTTGGAGGATCACATAATTTTGTTTAATCAAACCTCAAGTTTGCTGTAGATGTGCATTTATCATGGAGCAATGAAAGAGAAACCAATACTTTGTGTCAATTACAATGCTCAAATTCCCAAGAGCAAATAGCTTATGTCCTGCTAATGAGGAGCTCTCGAGCCTCCTGGAAGAAGCCAGCAGAAAGCTCACATATTACAGGAAATGAAATTAATTTCACCTCTCTTTGGACAGCCACAGTGCAGAGATTCACACTGGGTTAGTCCCCCAGACTCCCTCTGGAGATAACAAGGAGAAAAAGTCACCTAAGAAGTGTGCTGCATTTAATCTTAAGGTACACATTTAAAGTACAGCAGATGAACCCTGCTCTAGTAGCACCTATTTTTCTCCCTTTAACTATGAAGGGATTCCAAACAACCAGCTTAGCTGCCCTTTTCAATTAATAAAGAGCACCAGGTACTTGCTCCCAGGTGGTCTGAGTCCCCTTCTAGATGCTCCTGCTTATCTCTGTTGACTGCAGAGGGTCCTTGGATGACCATGTGTCCTGGTTTTGGCTGGAATAGTCAGTTTTCTTCCTAGTAGCTGGTATAGTGCTGTGTTTTGGATTTAGGATGAGAAGAATGTTGATAACACATTGATGTTTTAGTTGCTGCTAAGCAGTGTTTATACCAAGTCAAGGACTTTTCAGCTTCTCATGCTGCCCTGCCAGCAGAGGCTGGGAGTGCACAAGAAGTTCGGAGGCGACACAGCCAGGACAGCTGGCCCAAATGAGCCAAAGGGGTATTCCATACCATATGATGTCATGCCCAGTATATAAACTGGGAGGAGTTAGCTGGGGGATGCTGTGGCTTGAGGATTGGCTGGCCATTGGTCAGTGAGCAATTGTATTGGGCATCACTCGTTTTGTATATTGTCTTATTATTTTCCCTTCCTTTTCTGTCCTATTCAACTGTCTTTATCTTAACGCATGAGTTTTACTTTTTTTTTTTTTTCTGATTCTCTCCCCCATTGCACTCAGGGAGGGGAGTGAGCGAGCAAGCAGCTGTGTGGTGCTTAGTTGCTGGCTGGGGTTAAACCACAACACCACGTTCTAACTCTGTCAACAAAGGTAAGTGCCTTATGTTAGATAGAATATATGTGGACCTTGATATAGTCACCAAAGGCTTACAAAGATTTAAGAATGGAAGTTATCCAGGTAGCACTGAAGAGGAAGTGTTTCTTGATGAAACACTTTCTTTACTAGCATGCAGACTGATTCATTCATTTATCTAAGAACTCAGCAGTTGCAGCTCAGGTATGCTTGTAAAGATTGTGCTCAGCCCCAGTCAAAAAAACAAACTGGTAAAATCTCTGAGGTCTTTGCAGAGGATCTGCGAACAAGAAAACTGGCTTTTTCAGATAGATTGCTCATAGAAAAACACAGCTTTGAAGCCTTTGCCTTTAATAGGATTCTAATAAATTGTCCTACCCTCTAAATCCTTTCCTTGATTGTTTTGGCACTGTATGTCAGCACTCAGCCAGATGCTGAAATGATGCCACCTAAGGCAAATTAACTAGTAGACAAAGTTAGTGTGGTTTTTTTTTTTTTTATTCACTGCTTTCTGTGGGCTTTTTATGTTGTTTTAGTAACTGCACTGTTTGCTTTTAAAGTGCTTTAAAGATAATTCACTCTAATATTTCTACAGCAAAAGTAATTATCAAGTCAAGAGTTCTCTTTAAGATATTTCAAGCCCTCTAAAAGTGGCAAAGGGGAACCTTAATAATAATGATCTTTGGAAACAAATATCCCTCAACAGAGAAGTTTCTGAATTTTCTTTTGAGGGCAGTTCAACTGCCTGTTTAGTTCAGGATGGGAGCCAGCCTTTTAAGTTGCTCTCCAGCCAGCCACTTTGGCCAAGAGAGCCCCTTCACAGCAGTTCAGATGGATGGACTGCCACAGAGGGCAAGCAAAGGTGTCCATTTAGAGCCATCTGCTTTGGTTGCTGCTGCAGCTGAGCCCCCAGATCTAGGATATCTCTGTGTGTGACAGGTAGCGATGGAGCATGACAGCCAGAGTACATGAAACAACTGGAGAGGTTCTAGAAGGACTTGCAGAAGAAACAGAGCAGTAGACAGTTCCCAACCTCATAAGGATGGCATGAACTCAATCAAGCATAGAATGCATTTCGGGCAGACTGTGGCAGCAGCTGCCAGGTGGGTAGGCAGGCCATGGTGTGCTGACAGCCACACCTCAACCATGTGAGCCCTTGCTGCCAGACCTATGATTTTCACTGCCTTGAAAGGCAAAGAAAAGCATCATGAAACTCAAAGATGAGCTCTGAAGGTAGTTACATACAGCAAACACCAAGCCATGTTTGTAGGATGCATTTTAGCACAAATGATCACCAGCAGAATAAAAAAACGTAGGTCCCTGGTAGGAAATGTACAACATAAAAAGTAATCTCTCACAAAACGGGGTAGGACATAAAAAATTCTGAGGCATTCATCATCTAGGCTGAGTCCTGACTGCCCAAACACACCATATTTCCTCAAAGGAAGACAAAAATTTTTTCCAAGTAGTTAAACTTAAAAATTTGAGTTTATCTTGAATTTAGTGTCTTCATTCTTTCAGGTTAATAAGGTAAGTACATGATATCATTTCATACATCTGGTGGTAGGGAAGTGGCAGCTGGAGACCAGGTGAAATTTCCTAGGGCACCTACAATGGCATGAGTCATCTGTGTTTAGATAATTTAATCTTACTCTAGATAACCATTTTGCTGTTTGGGCTCTTAGGTATTGGTCTTGTAGTGCTGTTTCACCAGATGCCAACTGAGGCTTGATTTTGTGAGTTAAACTGAGCATGCCCTGTCCTCTCTGGGACCTTCTGTGGGCAGGCCTCTGCACCCATCACAACAGAAATAAGCACGCAACAACTGAGCATTCTCCACATGCACATCTAGGGAAATCAATGGCCTAAAATGAAGTCTCATATTGATTTTAGACATTCAAAACCAATACTAATGTATTCACATGTATACACTTACATTGCCCTTTAAAAAAGGCATGCAAGTTCAGAAGACTTCTCCACACAATTTAAGTTTTGCAAAATATGGAAGTTTTTGCAAATGTCTGGTGTAGTCTTCACTTTAATACATACTCTTACCTTAATGCAGGGTCCCTCACTTTAATGAATTTCCTGCTAAGCCCCTCATTTTTCAGCTGTTATTCTTGTGTGGTACATTTAGTAAGGAAAACAAAATGGTATTAGTGCCTCTAGCCCAGAAAAACTGAATGTGTGCTATATGATATGCTATAAAGATGCTTGCTTTTAGGAAATTGCCTGCTAATTCCTCTTGCAGACCATTGGATTGTGTACATCTGACTCGCTTTCACACCCTTCAGTCAGCAGTTCTGTACTGCTGTGCCACACCAGTGCTGTCCTGAATGGGCCCACAGGCAACTCCAGGGTGTAGAAAATGCAGCATAACAATAACAGCTTCCATGGTGACAAGAGATTAAAATGATTTTGATCCACTCTCAGACATTTGGTAAAAGCAAAAGGCAGTCACTTTAAGCACTCCTAGTTTGTAACTTCGGTCTCTGCCTTGGGCATTAGCCTGTGACCAAATTAGACTAAGGACTTTTACTTGGTCACTGAGCAAACAACTGTGTTGGTTTAAAAAATAAATACCTTTTTTGCTCTTGCCCCCATTTATTTATATTGCCCTACTGCTAGGGGTTACCACCCTAAGAACAGTGGCAGAAGACTGCTCCAGTTCATAGTCTGGTGTTTCAGTGGGAACTCTGCTCCATCTGTGATCTGAGAAGGCATGCTGCAATACAGAGCTCCATTCAGGCCCTAACTATCAGGGAGCTGGGAAACGCAAGCAGAGGAACATGACAGAGACCTATCATGGCCTTAACCCCCCAACAAGATTTGCCAGAGGTCATTTGTCAAAGCCCTAATCTATCACTGTGCTTTTTTTTCATGATGGCAAAAACAGATTGCTAGAACAGAGCAGAGAGCAGACCCCTCTACAGGTGCACCAGTGTCTCTGTGTATTTATGGAGGTTACTCCCCATCCCCATTAGCAAAACAGCTACATCTATTCAATGTAATTTAATCAACAAATGGGGTTGTCCTTGGCAGGGTATCTTCAGTTGAAGAATGACTCCTCTTTGTAGGGATTCATTTGCTTGAAAAAAATTAGCCCAATTAAATACATAAATGTTTAAGTAAACCCTTTGGATATCATTTGCTTAATTAAAAAAACAAATAAATATCCAATTTTAAAGAGAGCAGCAAACTGCTGGGCATTTCACAATGTCAGCTCAGGTTTTCTAGAAAAGAGTACTCAATTCCACTTATGTAAATTAAAGGCACGGTTATTTTTCCTGCAGCCTTTTAAAATGTTGCTTTGGAATGTACACAGAAATGTTTGTGTTTGGTGGGGGTGGAGGGAGTGGGTCCCCTCTTCACAATATGGGCTATCTCAGCACCATTTGGAGTGCCTATTATTCCAATGCCTTTTCAGAGTGCCCGAAGACATGGAGAAGCACTTCTTATCTAGCACACCCATTAAGGATTAAGCTTTTTTATGGGTTCCTAGCATTGCTATTTATTTATTCTATCTAGTTATGAGCATGTTACAGGGAGTGGGGGTTTGTCTTGTTTTGGTAAAGCAAAAATCTTCATTTAATTGCTAATTCTGGAATACTTCGGGTTAACATGACATTTCACAGTGCAAAATTCAGCCGCTTCTCAAGCGAATTCTTGCAGTCCCTCCTCTGTACCTGCCTCTTGTCCTTCTCATCCTCCTATAATGTAGACTGCAGCTCCTGGCTTATCTTTTCTACCTCCAATCTCAAACATTTTTTCCCCTCGCCTTTTGTAAGTCCAGAATGAATCTCAGTGCTGGACCTCCACCTTTGCTGGCTCTGTGGTCAAAGCTGGTGTGCTTTAACCCTCCTTTCCTAACCACACGCACATGTTCCCTGTGGCCCAAGCTGCAGAAGTTGCTCTGCCATCCTTGAAGAGGAGGCTCAATGCTGTCTACTGATCAGTGTCCCTCTGAACACCCTCTCCTTTGAGAGTAACCCGCTGAATTAGGCTTTCAGTGTCATCCTCGCTAGCACCCACAGCAGCAGGAGGTGCAGGACCAGCACTCCCACCACCACCATTTCTCCCTTCAGCAAACCAGTGCAGGGCTCACAGCAGCTCAGCTTTTTTGAGGGCAGATTTTGAATGCAGCCTGTATATGTGTGGTTCTTGAGACAACTCATTTCACAGACTCAGGAATAGAAAACATATCATTGTGGCTTAATCAAATTAAATATTCAAATGAAAGCAATACTTACCTAAATTTGTCTTGAGACTTACTGAGATTAAGTCTTTGAAACATCATTTTTGGCCTGTAGGCTATAATGAGTAAGCCAGTCTCTAATGATTCAGAAAAGCCTAGAGGGTTTGGGTTATCACCAGCCAAGAGGTATTTGTGAAAGACGATGGGCAGTGTGGTTATTAAATGGCCCTCAGACACTACCTCTTCTTTACAGAGTACTTTGCCAACACAGAATCAACTGGGCACAGATATTAAGTAAAAAAATCCTAGCTAAGCTTTAAATTCACTGCCAGTGTATGTGGAAAAGAAATGTTTAGTTGCAGAGCTGCCTGGTGGAAATGACTACAGCAAATTTCAGCTCTCATTATAATCTGTTAATTAATGCGTTAAACATATGATTGCAGCAGATTGGCGAGACCAGCACTCCTGTCAAGTTTAGGCATGCATAACACATGCGCTGCACGCAGAATATAAAGTAAGAGTACATGCCTTCACAGTTAATGTAATACATCTCATGGTCCTTATGTGTACCTGGAAGGAAAGCTGTCAGCTGAAATTTTTCACATGGGTTTCTTCACTGACTCTAATGGCAGAGTGATTCAATTTATGCAAATATCTGACTCATGAGTCAAGACTGAGATGGGAAGGTGGTCTCGGAGACTCTGCTCAGACTGTGGGCACGACTGTGTTTAAGGTCACAGTTTGTAACTGCCTAAGTGCTGTCTTCAAGGAGCTCAGACTGGCACAACACCCACCTTCTTGTGAGTTTGCAGAGAAAAAACCTGGAAAGGTAACTTTTCCGCACTCTGGGGAAAGCAACGACTGAAGCCTGGGAACAAGCAGGCTGTCAGGAGACACAAGCAGGAATCACAGGAGCAGAGTTGCTCACATGCTTGGCGTGGAAGAGCAGGCATCAGCGTGCACCAGCGAGGGGCTAGCCGGCCTTGCAAGTGGTGGTGCTGCTAAATGGGCTGGCTAGGAACTACTTCAGGCTTCTGCATGGGATTGACCATGGGCAGCAATGAACTGACTGTTCCCTGCAACAGTTACTGCAGTGTTTTGCCTAGTCTTTCTGCTACATCCTTTGAGACACCTTTCCATGGAGCTGGGAATCTTAAGGACATTTTTTGTTGAAACATTTTTTTCTGCTAGTTAACTGTACATTTCTGTTCTCATTGCTAGCTCTCCTTCATGTTCATATCTTTCAATTATTAGGTGAATAAAAAAGTTGCTGGAACTGTTTATATTTTACTGAAAAAAAAATTTAATATCAATAGCAGAGAAGGATATTAGAGTTCAGAATAACAAGGTAAAGCTTCTAAAGCATGTTACTCATCCCTTGGGCAACACGATTAGTGGCTGCTGATAACAACATCAGTGGGGTGGTAGAGATGGGTGCTGATATTGGTAATGAGAATTTCTGGTCCCATGCCGCATCAAATGCACTCTGCAACACCATAAGAATGGTGTGAGGGAGGGTGACCGGGAGCATCTCTCCCAAAGCAATATTTTTTTTATCTTTCAACCTCAATTCATTTGCATATCTTCACAAGAAACACCTTGGAGATGGAAACAAAACTCCTTACTCCTGAAGCCTGACAGAAATATCAGTGTAAAATTATAAGATAATGCAGCAGGTTTGTGTTTAACCCTTGGAGACCATTTTTGTCCACTGTCATTTGCACCGGGATTACTGCCAGCCTACCACAAGCCCTGCACACACAGCTATGGAAAAGGTTTCCAACACTAACCATAAGGTTTAACTTGCAGAGGCTGGAAATGGGGAGCTGTGTGTGTCTGTGCGTGGGAGTGGGAGCTCTCAAGCCTGCAGAAGGTCAGGGTGCTCAGTCTCTCCCACTCCTCCAGGAGGACTGCAGATCCCCCTTGTCCTCAAGTGACACAGGATCAGAGACCACTTATACAGTAGGGTATCAGCAGCTGCATTGATCCTTCTAGCTAAACAAGGACCTGGATGTGCATTCAAACATCAGATCTTGATCATTCACATTGCTTAATCCTTAGGTTGCTGCTGGGCCCTTGTGTTCTAGAGCCCTCTCTAGAAGCGGCTCGCCCCATACCGCATGGACGTGAGCCCAGCTTGGCCACATCCCTGGCTGTCATTCAGCGCTCAGTGCAGTCATCAACAATAAGACCAGTGGCTTGTTTGGGAGAAGGCTGACATAGGGATCAAATGTTATTTACCAGCTTACCAAGGATGTGAGTAACCAAAACCATACTCTTTAGGCTTGGGTTAGAAGGCCATAAACATACCAGACTTCAAAGACAGCTAATTTCACTCATTGTCAATCACCCTGACCTGCACTGTGACATGATGCCTCTGCCTACCCTGTCAAGATCTCCAGGAGTGTTAGCTACCATAATGCAAGACCATTAAATCTGATGTCTTAAATATAAATATATATATGTACATGCATACATTCCTTCATTTTCTTCTATAATGTTCTTCTGGAAAATATTTCCAGCAAATCTATCTGAAATCCCCTGCCTTAGCACCATACCAGAATAATGCAATATGAATACCCTACCACACGCAACTGGGTTGCTTCTCCAAGCCTGTGTGCATGTCCTCGTTTGCTTTTATGGACAACACAAAGAAGAGTCTAATGTGGCTGAGATGCTCTGATGATGACTCACCCAATTCAAACTGGTTGGAAAGGTTACCACAGGTTTGTCTGACTTCTTCACTGTCCCAGCCAAGAGGATAGAGGGCACAACCAGAGCCGATCAACAAACCTATGGAGAGAAAGGAAACAAGTTTATACAAGCAATTGACATTAGCTTAAACAGAGGCTGCCACTTGTGAATCAAAGTGTCAAACTGCCATTTGGGAATCTCAGAGGAAAAAAAAAAAAAAATCTCTTTTTCTCCTAAAAACAGTAGAAAATCATTTGGACTTCTACTGCTGCATTCTGCTACACTGTTTTGCAGCTGGTCTGTGGGCTGGAGGCAGCATTGGCAGTTCAGCACCAGAAGCCATTCTCAGCTTCTGGAGCTTCTACCTGAGAGCTTTTAGACTCCCCTTCTACTCTGCAGAACTGCTACATGTACTGTATGGAAAACTCAACGTGGGGTTAAATAGAAGCTGTGTTAATCACAGCATTTACAAGCTGATTGCTTCTGATTAATTAAAACAACAATCAACCAGGGTCTATCAAGGTTCTAGCAGGAAAAGTGACAGTCGTGCTAATCTGTTGTCATTTTCCTTTGTTTTTCACCTTTTCAAAAGGCAGGTGTCCTCATTTTGGCTAGGATAGAGTTAATTGTCTTTCTAGTAGCTGGTACAGTGCTATGTTTTGAGTTTGGTATGAGAAGAATGTTGATAACACACTGATGTTTTCAGTTGTTGCTAAGTAATGTTTAGTGTAAAGTCAAGGATTTTTCAGCTTCTCATGCCCAGCCAGAAAGAAGGCTGGAGGGGCACAAGAACTCGGGAGGGGACACAGCCAGGACAGCTGACCCAAAGTGGCCAAAGGGATATTCCATACCATTTGAGTTCATGCCTAGTATATAAACTGGGGGGAGTTGACCTGGGGGGAGATCGCCGCTCGGGAACTAACTGGGCATTGGTCAGCGAGTGCTGAGCAATTGCATCCTACATCACTTGTATATTCCAATCCTTTTATTATTATTATTGTCATTTTATTATTGTTATCATTATGAGTTTCTTCTTTTCTGTTCTATTAAACTGTTCTTATCTCAACCCATGAGTTTTACTTTTTTTTTCCCGATTCTCTCCCCCATCCCACTGGGTGGGGGGCAGTGAGTGAGCGGCTGCATGGTACTTAGTTGCTGGCTGGGGTTAAACCACAACAGCAGGGAAGAATGGTTTCATGTCAACCTGAATCAATTCATAACACAGGTACCGACTCCACAAAGTTTTCTCAAATAATTTCAGCTAAAACAACTGAGGTCTTGAGCCATTTACCTATTATCATGCTTGGCTTAACATTCACAACATACTTTGCTTTCTCCAGCCCTCATGCTGCCCCAAACAGATGTGTTTTGGCTAAGTCTTTCCCTTCACAAGATCTTGCTAGGATGCTAGAAGTGGCATTTTGATCATATTGCATTCTCAGCTGTCACTGCAGCAGCTGCCAAAAAGCGGGTGTAGCTGGCAAAGCTTCTTACACAGAGAGCCTAGAGAGAACATTTCAATGTATGCTACAGCATTTAAATGTTACCTCCTTTGTGTCAGATCTTATTTATACGACTGGAAATGAATCACTGTGTAGATAATGGGCTGGGCACGCCTCACACTTTGCAAGGCTGTAAAGGCAAGCAAGTCCTCAAAAAGTTTGCAGTGTGGGTTTGCAGTAGTGCCTTTTAGCTGTTAGGCAGAGCACAGGACTGGGACAAGGTTTCAAGCCCTACAGCTGTCACTGGCTGACTATGGGCAAGTCCCTTGACCTCACACCACCTTGCTTTTTCCTCTCTTGACAATGAGAATAAGGACAATGTGCTCCCTGGCAAAGCACTTGGGTGCTTTGGGTGCAGAAAAGCCCTGGGTGTGGTGACAGAGGCACTGTGGACATCACACCAGTCTAACAGGAGTCCTGAGAGTGATTCTGACTCAGGGCCTGGAGCTAGCTGTGCATTTCTACTGTCTCCATCCTCAAGATGCCTCAGCTTCTCATATTTCTGATGCTCCTGCAAGATACAGAAATCACCTTATTATTTTCTTGACTTGCTCGGAGACACACCTGAACAAACCACTGAAGTCCAGAAGTGGTATCTCATCTTTTTCCAAAAGACGTTTAATGCTTTTAACATCTCAACTGTTAGCAAAGTAGCTCAGCAACTCCTTTGCTGCTCCTCCAAGCACATCTGCCCCTATTTAGGCCCAATATTAGCTCCTTAGATCTTCCTCCACTAAGTTCAGATTTCTTGCTGCTCAAGTCTACTTCTTCCTTTCCCTGTTGAGCAGTCATTGCCTGCTCCTCTCTCCATATCTACATCACATAATGGAAAAGAAATCCCTGAGGCAGCCCCCTCTCAGATGGTGCTTTCATCCAACAACTGTAAAGGGAGAAAAGCAATTAAGGACACATGAATGCTAGGTATTGTCAGAACTTTGCCTCACCTGGATGTAGTTGCTTCTAATGTCCTCGCTAATGGCTTTCACAGTATCATCTGTTTTTTTCCTTCAGGGCTGCAGAGCCAATGGCAGCTGGTAAAATCCATTTAAATGATAGTAACTTCTAATTAAATTCTCAGAAACAATGTTTCTCAGACAAGAGAACTTAGGCCAAAACTGGGTCTACATTTGTTAAAGACAGCTTAAGACCCTGAAAAAACCTGACTGGTTCTCACTTAAATTGTTAAAGCAAGAACGGCATTGTGAAGTGCTGACAGCATGGCTGAAGTGCTAGGAATGGGCAGGACCCAGTGGGGCAAGGAGGAACATCGCCACGGATGATGAGAATGGCTGGGGAAGGGAGGAAGAGCACCTAGATGCCAGAGATAGCCTCACAGACCGGTGGACCATGGCAGCCCCAGCCAGTCCTGCTGTGGTTCTGACCCCTTCCCACACTGCCTGTGATGCCCACGACCTGCCTGGTGCCAGCCCAGGCAGAGGCAGACCGCAGCTGCTCTGGCCAAAAGTGAACCACCCTGGCTAGGCTGGTTTCAATCCACTTGTGTCCTTGAACAGACTCTTTGGGGGAGCTCTCAAATGCTCAAAGGCTCCATTGTGAGGGGCAGGGAGAAGCGTCCAGCGGGTAGGAGGGAAGGCAGGCTTGCAGCCGCCTGCATTGGACCAGATGAAACGGCAGCCAGCCCTTCCTCACAAATAGGTCCTGGGAAAGCCTCCTGCCCAGTTCTTCCAGGAGAGCACAACAGCAGCACTGCAGGCAAGTGAAAGGACTATTAGCATAACAATGCTGCCCCTCCAAACCCAGAACAAGCTCTTACTCAGCACTTGCCAATTACTCTCCTCAGGTGGCAAGAGTGTCTAGTGCCCATCCCATTCACAGAGGACTTTGTTTTCAGCTCTCTTTAGGTTTTGTTGCAGTTACAGGTTGTTGTTTGGGTTTTTTCCCACGACTATTGCTCACAGTACTTTCCACTGCCACCCTCCAAACACAGCTCATGCTCTTCCAAACACATGTACCTGTTCACTCTTTCTGCCTCCGATGCTACCCGGAATACAGTGGCCACAAGCCTTGGCAACTTATTTCCTTCCTTAGGCAGACCTCTTCATCACCCTATCACACCCTCTTTCCCATTTCTGTATGTCCATCTCTGTAAGTCCAAAGCTCAGTTTCAGTGAGAATAAATTCTGGCCTTCAGTCAAAAATTCATTAGCAATGCAATATACTGTAATGTTAAATTGCTCCAAAGGAGCAACTGCCTCACTCATACATGGATGCTTGCCCATAAAGCCAGTCCACACTGTCCAATAACCAGCTCAGAGCACCCACCACTTAGCCTCACCATTAGCTGTGCCTTCTAGAAATAAATAAACCAAATAAGGGAAAACTAGTGTGCTATGTCAGAAAACCTCCCTACCCCAGTGACAGCTGGGCTTTAGCAGTGCTGAGTTTCATTTGTGGAGTACCAGCCATCGAGCACTGTGGCTTCTTTTCTGCTTGCAGCCTGCACTGACTGTGACGATAAGATCAAAGGGGAAACTGCCACCTAACGCCAGTGCCACTGCATGGCCCCGAAGCATGAGTGGCAGCACGTTTTTGTTCAAAGGACAAGGTATAAAGCCACGGGTGAGCTCACATGCTTCATTTAGCTAACACAAAACCTGCCAGAGACCAAAGGTGCTGCCAGGAGCATGGGGCTACATTCCTTGGGGGAAAGGTGTTCTAAGGTTTGCTTTTACTTCTTATTATCCTTGTTTTGATTTGATTTGTAGTAAATTAAATTGATTTTGTTTCTTCCCCAAGTTAAGCCTGTCTTTTGCCCATGACCATGAGTGGTGAGCAATCCCTCCCTGTCCTTGTCTCAACCCACTAGTTTTTCTTTATATTTTCTCCTCCCCATCCCACCAGGGCCAGGGGGGGTGAGGAGTGAGCGAGTGGCTGCATGGTGCTTTGTTACCGGCTGGGCTGAAACCATGACAGGTATGTATATATGTATAAGAGTGTGTGTAATGTCCCATTGCTTTCAGCAGGACTGTGCATGACTTCAACAGGGCTGATACTGCCTTGGTCTGCATGGGCAGGAAAGCTGAGAACTGGTGTTTCAGCTCCCTTATTTTATGCACTAAAAGTGTGGAGTGTGCATCAAAGCCCATGGTGTTAATAGGACTTGGACAAAAGCCCCTCAGCCCGTTCTTTCCCTTCTAATCAATCCACCCCTGTTTGTAAGCAACTAAATGTGCGGATCAGACCCTGCAAAAGCAAAAAGGCTGCATACTATTACTGCTATTAAGCCATACATGCTCACAGCCAATTTTTTTAATCACAGAAACATGTAGATCCTGCTGAACAGCTGCAACCTCCATTTAAAGATCTAAGTTAAATCCAAGGCCTGCAAACCCAACAGAAATCCTTAAGCTAATTTTGCAGCTTCAGTGGAGAGCAGTTACTAGTTTAGCTCCAGAGTCACATCCTGGCCTGCCCTATAGTTCTTGTATGTAGCCAGCTATGCTACCCGGGACACCAGACCCATCTTTACAGCTGCTTAAAATGCTTAGGATGCCTATAAGATTTCTTAGGAAAGTGAAAAAACCCACAAACCCACTGTGCTGTAATTACCATCACCTGTCATCTTTCATTATCCACTACAGTCATTAGAAGAAATAGAAAGGGGAAGGAAACGTGCAGGTCCATAAACAGCACCTTCACAAAGGGGGCTGCAGCTTCGAGGTGTGGGGAAGCCAGTCAGTGGGATGGGGTCAGATGGCAGCGGAGGCACTGGTGGCACTTGGCTGCTGTTTTGAATGACGTGCCATGCACCAGTGGAGGTGTTGGCACTGTCAGAGACCAGCTCTTCTGCAGCAGTTCTGCATTCGGGAATGAAGTGGGCTCCTTTCCCTGATCCGTGAAACACTGCTATTGCAAGTGCTGCGGCTGGCGAGGCACATGGGAGAGAGCCGCAGGGCTGCCTTAATGCAGCCAGCTTTGGCAATGCAAAGCTGGGATTAAGTGCTTGGCTTCAATGTTTAACAGGGTCCCATTTAGCCACTAGGCTCTTCGCGTAGTCCATGCAGAGAGCTGGATACCTTCAAAAAGTGAGCTAAAACCTGCCTATGTGCTAAGTGAGGAGCTGCCTAGACCTACAAGTTGCAAAACTACAAACCAGGGGGTCAGAGGGTGGATGCCTCAATAGTAAACTGCCCAAAGTAATCCTTGTCCATCCCAGACTGCCCTCCCTGTCACTCTTGCTGTGGGTATAATGTGTGATCGTATTTTGGTAACACTTAGCACTTGGAAGATGATCTTGTCTGTCTGGAGTGGAGCTTGTGATTGAAAATAATTGCATATAACAGGTCTACATATGGTGGATGTGGCAGGGAAGGGACAGTAATTACATTAGTGGCTTGGCACAGGTCTAGGTTTCATGTTTGAAGTGATAAAGAAATGATTTGTGGCATGCAGCAATCAGCTTACTCCAAGAGGTAAAATATTAACCACTATTAATATCTCCAAGAAAGCCTGGATATAGGCAAGTCTGAAACAATAAATACAGAAGGATTAATAAAGCAAGAGATATTAACCAGATTTTGCCATGGGCAAAATGACTGCACTCAGAAAGACAAAGACTGATCAGCAAAAGTCAATGCACAAAAAAGGAAGCTTGCAAGTCCCTGTGGTGGGCAGTCCTCAGACTGCTGCTGTGGCTTTAATGGGAGCCTCCACCCAAAGATCTGATGTGCCTTAAATAACCCATGTAGACATCACACCATAAATTAATTGTCTGTAACTGTCCTGACAGTTCATAGCTAGCAAGTCCTGTTTTACAGACTCAGCTATTCCTCTCACTTGTTGAGGTCACAGCATGCCCCTGATTGCTATATGGGTCATTCTTGTTTTGTTGTCAGCCCATTTGATCATTGCATCCTCAAAAGCCTGTTGAATAAAGCCAAACCTTCCCCAGTGTCCTTCCTTCTCCCTTGCATAGGGTAAACCTAAGCACATGATTCACATAAATCTGATGGGGGAAACCATCAGTTTGATCAGTAAAGAGAGGTAGTGATGGCAGTAAATGAGGCACTGAGCTTTGGATTCAGCCTCAGAGCCTTGCTGCTAGAAAATGCATTTTCAAATGGTAACTAAACCAATGGTGGCTTTCCTTGATTATGGGCTTTTTAAGAGCTTTCTACATGGGCACTGGGAATTGTATTCCTTTTTTGTATATCCTCAGCTTCAGTCACAGTTATACCCTATGAATGCAGTGAAAGGGACTGCCTGGCCACTGTAAAGGGCCTCCTTGGCCATCAGTTAGAGGGGGTCTGCACCGCTGTAGCGGGGGGGCCTGGGAAGCCTCTCAAGTAGGAAGGAGCCCAGTGTCATTGTGAAAACCCAGTCTGTCTTTCCACCTAGAAAAATAAAAAGAATGGGTCAGGCTCGATATATGTACTGCACAGAGAAAATAAAACCAGAACCGAATGATACCTTCTGTACAGTCACTTTTTTAGTGAGAAAAATATTCTTCAAAATATTTTCCTCCTTTCTTTCCCCCCCATCTTCTACTTTTTCCCCTTTCATTTTCGGACCTGACCAAAAAGAAACCTTGCCAATTTTTTGCTAGGCATTTCTAATGAATACTGCTCATCTGACAGATATTCAGGCCATCTGGAGAAGCTGACAGACAATAATTTGAAAGTCATCCCTTTCAAGACCATATTAATGATTTTTCCTTTCACATTTTTTCTCTATTAGCCCATCTGAATCTTCAAGGATGATAGAAAGTTTTCACATTCCCATCTGTCACTTGAAGGTACAGTAATCTCTACAAGCAAAACAAAACCAATTTTTAGATGCAGCATGGACTTTGACTCTCCAGTTCTGACTTAAGAACTCTCCTCGCTGTAATAGTTTTAAAGCATTTACGTGCTATAAAAGTGAGCCTGCAGTGTGAAAGTAAAATTGAGCTGGCACATGAAGTTGTCTGCTGCTTTCAGACATACCTTAGCCAACAAACAATGAGGTTAAAGAAGAACTGGTTAAAAACTATGATGTGAAATACTTCAGCAGACACAGCTTCTGAAGTCCCTGCTCAAGAAACTCTCCAGGAGCTGCAACCAAGCAGCAACTGCAGAGTGATAGAAGTGGGTCAGAGCAGGTTCAAATAAACTCCAGAGCCTGGGCAAAGCAGCAGGACCCAATGGAGCAAAGAGGGAAACGGGGGGAGCAGAGCCATGCTGGCTGCAGGCAGCCTGGCTCCCATGCCCACGGGCGTCCAGCCTCCGTTCAGTTCACGAGGGATGATGTCTTTATACTGGCAGCTCCCAGCTCTTCACTCAGAAGCATCTGTTCTTTGAGGTCACACTCCTACTGCTTCTTTTGACATCACCGCTCTGTTCTTTGGTTTCTCTGTTGTTCTTCTGTTAGAGAAATGTTATCACACCAGTCCCTTCTATTGTTGTTAGTACCTGTCCCTCAGGAAATCCAGGCATGCATCTGACTTGGGCTTTTATTAGGCTTAAACATGAGCTCAACACTTGGGCAAAAGTTCTCTGTTGAGTTAGTAGTCACTGAACATGGGGCATTTGACTGGTTCTTTATTGAGCCCGAACTGAAAGTGCATCGTTTGAGAGAGGGTACAATTGCCTACAATCTGAATGAACGTAATAAGGGACTCCCTTGTCTGAGTGTCCAGGCAGGGGTTCCCAGGGACACACAGATAGAAATTACATTTATGCTGTGCCAAATCTCCTCCCACTCCTCCTCACAAGGGTCACAGCATGGGAGACAGCAAGTCAGTTCAGGGCTTCACTCAAGGTCAAGGTGTTTCTGCCACTGACTTTGCTACAGCAGGATATTAGAGGGACTCTGGATGCAAAGCAAAATGAAACATAAGAACAACAACAAAAAACAGAGAGAATAAAATGCTACAACCTTCAGCTTTGTGCATCTTGCCTCCAGTAACACTGCTTCATCTTGTGTGTCATGGAAATAGTAATCATGGGTTTTCAGCCAAGGGCAAAACCCCACCACCCTTTCCCTTCTGGTTCTGACCTCCAGGTTTTAATTCAATGTATTTGGCTTTGCTTAGCTCCCCTTCTCTGACTGTCAAGCCCCATCCCTCAAATGAGACTTCTGTTATTTGGGTTACTCCACACCAAAAGCACTCGCTGCCTGGCAGCTGCTCGGCTCTAAATCTCAGAAAACAGCCACAGCGAAGAGCTGCCACCTGCCTGCTACCACTTCCCAGAGCTCTCGGAAAGCAGGGCCAGTGGCAGAGGAAGCCTAAAAAAGGCATTCCAAATGCCTGCCAGCATCCAGCAAGGCAAAGTGCTGTGTCATGGGAGAGTCACAGCCCTCGCTTTCTCCCTGACTGCGGGCACGGGGCAGTGGGGGGTACAGATGGGAGTCTTCTGAGAGATGAAGCATCACTTTGCTTTGATTTTCATTTGATCAAAGGTGGTGTGCTCATTATGACAGAGGTGCTTCAGGCACAGAGGGGGAAATCTCCCCACCGAGAGATGCTACATGGCTACCCAAAAGCTAATGGCTTTGTCTGCTCTATTTGGCCCTGGGCATTTTTAAAGCAATACCGAAGGCTTCAGAAAACGGGGCTGGGGGCTGGCAGAAACCCAAAAGAAACAGTGAAGTAGGAAGAGCAGAGAAATCAAACACAGGGCTGCTACTAAATGGAACTGAATTAATAACAACCATTTGGGAAAATGACAAGTGACCGGGCTGTGGCAGCTGCTGCCGTGGAAAGGAAAGATCCAGCACCAATTTTAAAGCCCTCCAAAATAGATGCTAGTGCAGGGGGCTTCAGGGTGCTGCAGCTCCCAACAGTTCCAACCCCTGAAAATCACCCCTGGAAGTACTTGTTGTAACTAGGTTTTACAAAGCAGCAGTAAGCAGGGTCCACAGTCTGCACAGGTTAGCACTACATATTAAGAGTTTAATCCTATTTTATGTATGCAGTAGGAGGAATAATATGATCTTTGAGAAATAGCTGAATTACGGCGTGTAGCTGGATATTTCATTGAAAACTCCTTTATTACCATTTATTATACAGCACCATTCACATGCAGGGGGATTTAGAGAGATCCAAGGAAACAGGTACCTGCCTGTGCAATTTATATCTTATTGGTTATGGTTAAGTGAGGCTAAGGCTGGCCACAGAGTCAAGGTGGAGGGTATCTGGAGGACGTACCAATTGATTAAAGAACGAATATTCACTGAAGCAGAGACTCTAGGCTGATTCCCTTACCACCAAATCACACAGTTCCTCTTACATTTTCATTCTCTCGGCCAATGACGATACAAGTATTTGGTATCAATTAGAACATCCTTCAGACTGAAACTCCACAGATCCCAGGGGATGAGAGACCAAGATTCAAATCAGGAAAAAAAAAAAGGCAAAAAAAAAAAAGAGGCGGCTTTCACCCTGGCTATTTCTCCCAACCATGAGTGCTAGGTACAGACAATTGGGTATGAGAGATTCCAGCATCACCAGGTCTTCTCCTTTGGGCTTTCTGCAATATGTACTGGTTATTTGCCCATGGATGTGGTAAGTGGGGGGAGTATCGAGATTGTGAATTCTCCAGTGTTTAGACACAAGGCACAGCAGTAAGCAATCTGGATAAGCCCAGACTTGGCTGCTTTTGTTTGTCTAAGGGGATACTTGGAGGCATGAAAGTAATTATCGTAGTCATGACTCAGGGTTGGTCCTGCTTTAAGCAGCAGGTTGGACAACATGACCTCTCGACATCACTTCCAGCATGAAAGACTTTAGGAATCCATTTTTCCATCATTCAGACACCTCAGCTTAAGGCAGCTGGGGCTCAAGTCACATGCATGCACATAGGACTACCTGCATTTCAGCTGGGTAGCCCACCTGGAGACCAGCTCCTGCTCCAGAACAGCATGGGTCTTCCTTTCTAGGTGCCTCAGATGGCACAGATCATATCAAACCTATGGAGATGCCTCTGCAGCGGTAATTGAATTGACACCCTTGTCAATACAATCCATGTAGTCTAAAAGATATTTTTTCATCCTAAAGAATACATAAACATAGGTCTATGACTAGGACACATCTAAGTTCACCTAAGACGGCAAAGACATTCACATGGGACTAGCAGACATGACACAGAGCCAATAGGGAAAGCCAGACACTCCTGGACTATAGCAGCTGGAGGTGGGATAGCCAAGGCCATCCTGAATGGCACTAGGCACTTGTAGGTCAATGACAGAATTGTGCTCCACTGGCAGTATCGAGTCAAAGTGGGATTTAGCCACCCAAATACATCACTTTCTGTCAGTTTAAGTGATGTTCAGTACCTTGCTTGTCCTCTAGCTGCCTCTCCAGAGCAGTGCAAGTTTCCCTTAAGCCCTCCATCACACCTGCCAGCCCACACAGAGTTCTTGCATACCCTAGGGTATGGTGCAAAGCATCTAGACTTAGGCTAAGGAGTTTCACCCTAGATATCTATTGATCTTAATGTCAGCTTAGAAACCTACCTCAAGGGAAAATATCTGTATTGTAAACACCTTTAAGAAGTATCTGAATCCATAAGTGAATCCGTCCCAAAGTTACCTACACCTTATCTTCTATCCTTCTGCCCTCATTCTGCCCTTAAGATGCAAATATCTCAATTCCTGTCATGAATTCTGCCTTCCTTTATGGGAAATGACCTGAATGTCAGGGAAGAAGAGATTCAAGGAAAAATTTTCTTGCTCCTGAGCGTAAACCTGTATGCTCTACCTTAAAAGGAAATTATTTCTATGGAAACAAGTTGCTGCTTCAAAATGGCCTTGATCTGCCTCAATTGCTACCACAGAGCTAGACCACTCAGGACTAGCTTTGGTAAGTCTCTGTGTCATTCCTCCCAGAGTTTGTTGCACAAAAAAATGATTGACACCACTTCTTCTGAAAAGGCTGTGACATGGTCCAGTTAAAGGCAGAGTGAATCTGCAGAGTGGAACTGAAATGCTTGAAGAACTCCAGAAAACACTCTGGAGTTTCACTCTCAGCTCATTTTTGTTTGGCAAGCCATAATCACTACTTGTACATTATAAGCTTTATGGAGGGGGGGAAGCCTAAGCATTATCACATGCCATCAGACTTCTTTATGTGACAACCCATCTGTGTGCTCACCCCATCGTTTTGTGGCTCAGAATCAAATGCCTGACAGTTCAAAGAGTCTAGAGCAGCATATGGCATATGACATAGTGTATTTAAATAGAAATCACTCCATTAGAAACACAAGGCTGCCTACTGTAATTAATAAAAGGTAGTTCAATAACTAACTTCCCAAAATACATAATTCTCTATGTAGCCATAGGAGATAAGGCATATTCTTTTTCATTAATATGAACTTCAATAGCAACTGGAGACCAGACAAAACTAGCCAGAGCCTTTGAAGAAGCTCCATGCTCGAAGGATTTCCCAGTATGTGAGCTGATCTCATGAAGGACCATGAGGAGGGAACGAAGGCAATATATCCTGTGTCAGTGAAGATGCCTAAGCAGAAAAATGGATAAATGGACAGGCATTGCCATACCTTTTCAATACAAACTGGGAAGACTAAGGTTGTTATAGGCAATCTAAACCTGGAAAAAAGATTGAATGGGTCCACATTTCTATTGGAGAGTCTGTAAGACCCCTCAAATCAAATGAGTTTGGAAACCATTTCTCTAGGTAGGAAATATAGTAAGATAAACTGCTATAATGCTGCAAAAGCCAGTGGCAGTCACCAAACACAGCTGAGAATCACTTTCCCCTTTATACTATCCTCAATGGTGCTTCACAGGTTTAAGCCTCCCTCTACTCTGCAAAAATGTACACACCAGCTTAGTTGATAAACAGGCCTGCCGCCATCAAATGCATCTCTCTCCGTACAGTGTAGAGCTCTCTGATGGATAAGTCATAGACAGCTAAGTGTTGTGAAATACATGGGAACTGGTGAAGGAGAGGTCAGTTTAATTTATTGTTTGCTGCTGTAGCTGCAGCACTTTTTAGCAGCTTTTTAAATACCCTCCGCATCCACAAGGCTACTTGCAGAGCATGCAGCTAAGCACATGAATTAATCTATGCACGAACAAAGGTATACTCAGTGCAGTTCGCCTTTGTGCTGAATTACGGTGTAAAATCAAAAGAAATGGAGTAACATCTAAGCAATAATAGACTCCATGTGAGATCGATTGTTCATATGGCTTCCTCAGTTAAACTAAAACCCACTATTACCCCACTCTCAGCTACTTTGTTTTCAGTAAGAGATAATAAGGTTCAGCCCAGCTCCAGTGAGAACTGTGTGACACTCAAAATACTGTTTCCATACTGTCAGACTGCCTGTGTTTTGTTTTGCATGATTTTTACATGCTCTAAAATTCACTTCATGTGACACACCCAAGAAAAGGATATTTTTTATTTTTAAAAACAAATGAAAAATATGTAATTTTCTGTGCTTTCTATCTGAAGGCTTTCAAACTCAATAACTGACCTAATTTGCAGAGGAAAAAAAATACTCATCAATCAAGTCAATTTCCCTCAAATAGGTCCCATTTTTCAGTTTGCACAAAATGTGATAAATCATAATTTTTGATAGGAGCTGCAGTTTGTTACAAATACATTGCACATCTGCAGCTCAGAAAAATTTGGCTCTGCCGCGTATCCTCTCCAGAGAGAATCCATATGGACAACCTTACCAACATCTCAAACATACTTAACTCTTTCTTGTAATAAAGACCAGTGTGTTA
Organism: Aquila spilogaster; assembly: GCA_024606505.1. Taxonomy (NCBI): domain Eukaryota; kingdom Metazoa; phylum Chordata; class Aves; order Accipitriformes; family Accipitridae; genus Aquila; species Aquila spilogaster. The sequence continues at coordinate 30,702 of JANHGO010002166.1, forward strand.
GAAGGAAGAACTGAGTAGAAGGGTATGCTTCTCCCATGATGAGCTCATGAGCCTACCTTTGATCTCATTCTGAAATCCTCTTCTCCTGACCCACATGTGAGTTATCCCAAGGCAATGGAGTAATGCCTCAGCACTGTCCAGCTCTTTATGTTGAGAGTTTTTTGCTTCCCATCTCCTGTATCATTTAGTAAATACTTTTAACCAGAGAGCACACTTAAAACACAAAAAAAAGTCTTGGAAACTTGGGTTGTGTCGTGGTTTCAGCCCAGCCGGTAACAAAGGACCACGCAGCCGCTCGCTCACTCCTCCCGCCCCCCTCTGGTGGGATAGGGGGAAGACGGAGGAGAGAAAAGAAAAAAAACCTGGAACCTCGAGGGTTGAGATAAGGGCAGTTTACTGGGACAACGCAAAA
>JANHGO010002167.1:0-31105 GCA_024606505.1 Aquila spilogaster
TTCTTTTAACAAGTTCCAATAACTGCTTCCTAAACCTTGTGTTTTTATATCAATTACATACAGTAAGCATTGAAATCTACCGAAGAGAACTGCTGAGGCCAAGAAGGGTTATTTATGTTGAATGAGGATTGCCAACTGCCAGAAGTAAAATGTGGTTATAATTTTATAACACCATTTTATAATTAAAGTCATAAGTGAGGTTTCCTGCTATTGTTTAAAAATGTGTCATGATAAATTTAAATCAAGGATAAAGGCACAGAATAGGCTACTAAAGAACATATCAGTGCAACAAAGATGGTACGGCAAACATGTCTGTTGCAGAAGAAAGACATGTGTTAACAATTTCAGTGAAATAATTATATTTATTGCATATAGATTCTGTTTTAGGAACTATAACCACTTAGGAACTGTTTTCATTCATGTCAGATTGGGGTTAATTTGTTGTTACTGTATGTCTATAGATAAATTTTACTGTCAGAGAAATTTAATATGTTGGTTTAATGATAAGACAGTCTTGTAGCCAGACCAGGTTTTTTAAAAAGGTCAAAAAATCCAGAAAAAGTTAATAATTTTGGCTAATATTTGTGTCCACAGCATAGTGAAGTTAATACTTTATCAATAAAGAAAGTAGAACTTTGGCAAGTAAGGACCCACTGGCCAGATTCAGGAAAATATTTGAGCACGTGCTTAACTTTAACAGTTTCAGTGGGATGTTGATTTTAATAGGAGTTAGGCATATGCCTAAGAACTTTTATAGGGATTCTTTTTTCAGTCCTAGCCTAAGTTTGAACAAGTAACTTCGAATTGTTGATTTGAACAGAATAATAATACCTCATTTTTTTTTCAGTTTATTAGTTGTCCGAGTATGTAATTTTGCTGCTGTACAATCAGTACCATTTACTTATTAGATTTTTAGGGTTGACTCATTACAGCCTATTGGTATTTGATAGTGCTGCCATATTCCCAGGAAGAAGTGGTTTAATTCACATGCATTTGTAAGAGTTAATCACTAGAACATTCCTGACTTTGGTAAGTCATGTTCACAGAATAGGTAAGTAATTTCCACTGTATCATTTCATACATTGCTTTGCTAATATAACCCATGTGTTTCATATCACCACTGAAAGGACATTAATCAGTACACACCACTTCTGCCAGACATATTCTATGCGAAGTCCCTGGTTACATCTCAAATGTCAATATGTGGATAAAGATGAATAATAAAATGCAATAGATACCATTTGTTACACATGCTGTTTGTAGGTTTGTTGTAAAAAGGATCCCATAGAAAGAGCTGGTGATAATATGGCATTAGATATACAGTTAGGCACTCAGAGGTAAGAAATGCCACATTCAGACCTACAGACTGCCTTGTGCACATGCATTGTTATCATATAGGCTCTAAGTATAGGATCGTATAGGTGATGCTATTTTTTTTCCCAAAATAGAAACAAAGCATGGAAGCTGCACAATGCAGGAACTGTTGATGTCCCTAAGAATTCTACCTCATGCCTAGGAAATTTCAGACAACAAGTATGCTGTTTTAAGGTATTCATGACTCTTGAAAACATATTGGAGTGGAAGCAAATGACTAGCCATAGCGCTAGAGGTCTCTGTAGCCACTGTACAAGTAAGAGCTGGAAAACACGAAGTCTGAGATAAGTGAAGTCAGTGGGAGTCTTCTGTTGACTTCAGAGCTCTCAGCCACTTAGGGTGGTAAGCGTCGTCTTGTTTCGTGCTTCCGTGAGGTTCTGAATGCAAGAGGTTTCTGCTATATTTGGGCTTGTGAGTGGGTTTTGTGGGCATAGAGAAGCAAAACCAGTGGCAGTGGAATGGCATTACCTTTGGACTTCAGGCTAAGCCCTTACCCTTTTGCATAACTTTGCCCAGGTGCGACAAGAGTGTGCTGTTAGAAAGAGTTGGTTACATTGCAGATGTTCAGACCTGAAAAAAATCATGTACTTCTGAAAAAACTAATACCAGATGAACTCATTAGCAGCCAGCAAATGTACATGCTACTGAAATCTGTATGGTCTGTTTTGCCTTAAAACAGAGTGAGATCATTGTAGAAATACCACATAAGGCAACCAGAATGGTAATTAGTAGGTCTTTAATGATGATAGATTTGATTCAGTGGGGTAATGTTTGGAGTTATTTCTAGTGTCAATAAGCAGTACCTGTTTTCCTTCGAATGCTTGCTACATTTTGGGATATTTACAAAAACCCTTTTTATTACCAGCTCCTGCCATGACTTCTGTGCAGTTCTTCTAATTCTTTTCCTAAGCAGAAATTTTGGAGAATGTTTACAGGTCAGATATCCAATCTCACTGAAATCCTATAGGGAATTTTAGTTCCTTTGACAATTCCTGGTAAACATTTGCAGTTACTATAAATGTGCCATTTATTTTAGAATCCTAGACGTGCATGTCTGGAAGGAACCTCAGCCATCTGATTCTCTGTCTGTTGGAGAATAGGGGAAGAAATGGAGTGAAGAGGGGACTGTGAGGCAAGGAGGAAACAAAAACGGAGTATCAGGGACAGCAGGGTAAGAAGAGATGCTGAAGTGCAAGGGAGGTACTAGGGGCTGGAAGATAAACAAATAAATAGTCTAAACCACTGTAACAATTTCTGTAAATCTATGATGGGTGATTTCACAGTCTCTCCAAGAAACTTACTTAATGCTTTCTAAAATCAAGGAAATCTTTTTGACTTCTCAATTGGATTGTACTTGTTTTTAAGAACAAGTCCCTTACTCTTGTCCTGTCCATGAGAGAAAATCATTTATCGCCCTCATCCATATTTGGTGTCCTGCAAGATGTTCTTTTTCTCTTCTCTCTGTCTAAATCTTCTGATTCACTAAACTTTGCTGTTATTCCTGTTAATTTACTGTTTTCCAAAGGTGTCCCAAAAGCACTTAAAATTCAGGATACCATTGCAGCGATTGTAGATGTGGTAAGAGGAAGATCCTGGTGAATACCTTCTCTTGTTGTCACAGTGAGGGGTTAACATGGTTCACAAAGACCATGTTTTTCCTTGGTTTATTATTATTATTTTTTTTTAGAGAAGCTGTGTTGTGAGGGCAGTACTCAAAGCCTTGCTTGCCTGTGACATCTCTTTATATGCTGTAGGCTGCTACTCATGTGAAGGGAGGATTGTAGTTTGTTCAGCTGCATATATACAAGTGATCTTGTACTGTAGGGGTTATAATCAGTTATATGGGTTATAATCAGTTATATGGGGTGAGCTAGTTGTTCCTGAATTGCCCTGTCTCTTAAAAATCAAGTAAAATTATGCTTGCTCTTCTCTGGCCTCCTAAATGCCGTATGTGTCTTTGGTGAGCATTCTAAAGATAATCAGAATTGGTTTGGTTCTTCATTTTGTTTCTTAAGTGCACTGAAGTTATCATGTAGATATATCTAACTATTCCAAATATTTTTTAACATGCTTTTTTTCCGTAGCCTGGGCTGTGTGTTTACTCTGTTGTTATTAAGTTCAGCTTTAAGTATCTGATCTCAATTAACCTCCCTTAAAAACTGAAGCAGGAAAGACCATATTTAAGCCTTTTAGATGTTATCAATAATCAGGAGAAGCATTAGCAATGCCCTGTCTTACAGTTTACTGTCAATAGCCTGCAAATGCAAACATGAAAATGTCTTGGACCGTTTAGAGAAAAAAAGCCCCTCTGCTACTGTTGGGGGGTTTATACTGCCAGAACACTCAAATACTCGCGGAGTGTAGATGACTGAGCTGCAATCACAGCCTCATGTATTTAACAGCAGCAGGAAACATTTTGTTGTGCTACTTCCCTGGGTGCTTTCCAATGACAAAAAAAATTGCACACTTCTGTCTGGTGAAATTCAGTTAGAATGCTTGGTAGCTGGACAAAAATCAGGCTAGACGTAGCTGCTTAGCATGGTTTGCATTACGTACTAGCTACAGATATTGCCTTGAGGAGAGTATGCACACAGAATATTTTGTCTTAATTGACTCCAGTCTGCTTCATGGAGAGGCTTCTAATCTTTGTCCTCTCTGTTCCTTTTAACATACAAAAAAGAGTAAAGTCTTACATTAATATCTTTTATATAGATGGCTGTTTCTCAAAGTTCTTCTAAAAATAAATACAGGTTAGGTTGTTTGATCTGAAGAGAGAGTGTAAGATCAGTCCTGAGTGGAGTAGTGAGGAGGAACTGGGCTTTGGTGGAGCAGCTGTATCAATAACCAGAAGAGCTAAGCTAATGTCATTATAAATGCTGTTACTGTTCAGAGCTACAGCAAATTTTTACTTGTGCGCACGGCAAATGGTGAGTAGCACGTCTTCTGCCGGACTGACCTCTCCAAGCTCTGTTGCAGAAGTATCTGCATGCAGATTCTTCTGTTTAGTTTGAAATAGAAATGATTGCTCTTTCACTATGGGGATGTAGCTTCCATAAGTAGCTGATGCGTATTCTGGATTCAAAATGAACATAAAGCTATTTTCACTCTGCTCATACTTTCCATCTTCATAGGATGGAGCACAGGAATAAACTAAAACCTGATTTCAAGCTGATCAGGCCTCCAACTTCACTCAGAGTACATGTGATGACTGCTGGCCAGCAGTATGTTTTTTTGATAGCCTTGGTGAGACTCATTTGGATTTTGTAGTGTCTCTTTAATGTAGAAGGTGTGAGTTGCTTTGAAAATGAAAAAGGCAGGCTTGGAGAGACTAAGTTGTGTAGGAACAATGTGACAGAGCACACCGATCCTCTATTTCAGTAGCTGAATTATCTTTTATCACTTTCAATTCTTCTAAAATAGGTGAGATTAAAAGCCAGTTTAGAAGCGTGACAGAGGGTACGTGACAACTTTGAATCTCTCTCTTCACCCAGACCATCCTATCCCGAATCTAAGTAAGTTTCATGGCTGTTAGTATTAATGGATCATCGGTATACAACAAAAACCTGTTTTAAAAAGAAAAAAAATTATTTGTTACAAGAGATGAAGTATTGCTCTGAACAGTACAGTACCTGTCTTACTGTCTGAGTTGCCTTTGAGGCTTGGGTTTATAAGGTGGAGGATAACTTCTGGTCTCTTTCAGCCTGCTGTATAATCTACTATGATGTAGCTTTCGTCAGCAGCTTGTACAGCTCTCCTATGGGTCTCGTGCATCATGAGATTGGTGGCAAATTGTTAGATGATGTGAAGCTAGAATTAAGGAAAGAATTCTCAGAAAGCTTCTATGAAACTTGCCTGGTTTCATGGTTCATTAGAAACTTTAAACTCCTGGCCTGCATGTTGAAAGATTTGCTGAAGTCAATGAAGTCTTGTGAGTGAACCTCATCAGGCAAAATTGGTGGTTCCTCTGAGAATCCAGAAGAGTGTTGCCAGTTTCGAACAGCTTTTGCCCTGAGATTTCTTTGATTCATTTGGACCTGACGTAGTAGAGCTGCAGAGCAACTTGAGACAAAATACTTAAATGGCCTACAAAGAAAAGCCACAGAGTTTTTCAAGTTATCATTAGAGCTGTGTTGAAAACTAGATGTTTTTTTGAAATAAGAAGGGAAATATGAAACTGAGGTTTGCAAAATTGCCCCGCTATGATTGCAACAGTAAGACACTTAAACCCTAGGAATGTCACCAACTGCTAAGCTTCATCAGAGAACTCAGACAGGCCATAATTACTGCAGCAACAGGTACAGCAACGCAATCAAAGCCTTCTCTGCTGAAATGGCTTCACCTTAGGTGGAGAAACACATGATATGTTAGTCCTCGTGTCAGAAAACTGAATAAATATGGAAGAGATTTTAAAACAACTTGAGGGAGCTTTGTCACAAAGTTTATTGAAAGACATCCATAATTTTAAGCTGCTCTGAAAATCTTAACAGCTGAAGACTGTTGCCATCCAACAGGTAAAAATGAGAGCAGTTTGAGAAAATGGGGGATCAAATTGTTATTTTGATACAAATGTCTAAAACAAATGCTCCAGAATATACCCTGCCTTCCAAGCTGTGCTTGCAATGCTCTTGACACACTGTATTTTCTTTATATATTCAAAGCCTTCTGAAGATTGTAAATGCAAGCACTGGTACATATGTACTATTTAGATTTTTGCTAATCTTCTTAAGCACCTAAATCTGTTTCATTTCCTCTGAGGTCCCACTGGGCAAGTTTACCTAGCCAAATATTTTTAGTGAACCATACTGGAAGATCCTCAAGTTGCCTGTCCTGTACTCTGGGGAGAGAATGTTGGTACCTCTTGAGAGCTGTTATCAAACCAGAGGTAGATGCATATAGACAAGTATGAGAACGTGAGGCAACTGAATTACAAGACCTGTAATACTGGAGCAACGTTTTCAAATGGGTTTACTGCTAGTTTTTCCTTCTCTAGAATAATAAAAAAAAAACTTATTCTGTGGAGAAAGCCCATCTTTCAGCTTGTTCCACCTGAGTGTGGAAACTTTTCAGTTTGAAAAGCTATTCAACTCAGAGAGAGACTCTTCTAGTCACAGAAGCTTGTTTCTTGTTTTTCTCAGAACTGTCTTGTATCATGCCTTTCCTTGAGCTCTTGAAACAAAGAGCAGCAGTTTGTGAAACTTCCTACTGTTCTGTGCCTTTGTAAGGGAAACTAGGAAGGAGGTAACTGCACCACTTAGTAGGATCCCATTTAGAATCCCCTTTTCTGTCCCACAGGACTTAATCCACTAGTCACACACTTTCTTCTGGCCAATTCCTTCCTTGAATTATTTATTATCAGTCAGGGAATCAAATCAAGGCATATCTTGTCTCGGTGTATCTTGCTCTAGTCTCAGGTGACTCTGTTTCCACCAATGCTAGGCACTGTAGAAGCACAACTTCTAAATACAAAGCTCTTTCTGATATCAATAGAGCAGGGGGAACATAGCCTTAAAATCCATATTAAATGAACCTAATTTCCTCTGAGATGTTAATGGGCTGCACTGATTTCAACTTAATCAAAACAGATGCTTTCTAAACGGCATCAAACAGGATGTAGAAAATTTGCTATTTAATGCAGATTCAAAAGCAAATTCCTTATAACCACCACGGAAACCATGGCAGTTTGCTAAGTACTATGAATTGATGCTGTGCTTTTTAAGTCCTACTTGCTGACTTATGCACACTGTTGCCTACATAGTGCAGGCTTACATCTTAGTTACAGAGAGGCAGTAAAGACAGTTGCCCAAACCTTGTTCTCGGGGAAATAATTACTATATCCTGCCAATTTCTTAAATAGATTCAGAATCAAATTTAGTTCTTGCATAGCAGCAAGATGCTTTTGTGTATATTGAATGTTCTATTCTAGAAGTTTTGCTATAAAATTCAGGCAATTTGCACAAAAGAATTGTATGAATAGAATTAAATGGAGGAGTTCATGTCGGTATTTGATGCTTCCCTCAACTGAGAACTATTTTGAATCTGTATTTGATCAGATTTGCTTTCTGACCTTTAAATTCAGTGCTACTCAAAACTGAGTAGTAGTTGTCTTGTTCCTTCTGGCTTAAAAAGTTGCTTTTACCTCTGACTTTAGTCTATGATACCTATTTGTCTGAGTACCTGCAATTGAAATAGGTGAATATGTCCAGTTTATGCAGTGACATTTTAGTTGGGGGTTATTCAGTTTGAATCTCTTCTTTTTAAAAGTTTGTCCTGTATGTACTAAGGGATCAGGTAAAGAACAGTCTCAAGCAGACGAGCAGTCAGATACTTCACCAGGTACTACATGTAGTGTGCAGTTTTGTGTTTATATTGGTCTTTATTATAGCTTAATCATTCTGACAGCTAATTGAGGAGATTGGTGTTTTACTGAATCAATTTATGAAGAAAGCATGAACGTGTTTTAGACATCTTCATCAGGAATTTCCCATATTTCCCATCACACTTATTGGAAAGAGGGGTCTTGAGATCATATAGTACAACGCCTCTGCACCTCTGTTTTGAATACTTCCATGAATGGAGACTCTGCATCTTCTCTTGGCAGAGAGGTTTTACCATTCTCATTGTAAGAAACTATTTTTCACTGATAGAGTTTCATGTGATTCAGTTAGTGTCTGTTGCCTCTTGTCCCGTCACTGAACAACAGTGGAATGAGTGTCTTTTTGTTTGTTTCCCATCAGGTATTTGTACCAGCTGGGAAGATTCCTGTGAACTTCTCTGGAGAACACCTTCTATCAGCCACAGAATAAAATCCCTTTAATCTGCATAGGAGTACTCATATTTGGTGTGAGGGGGGATTGGGTCAGATTTACAGAGTACAGTTATGCTATAATCAAGGTAGTGATTTTCTGTAAACTGGCTATTAAAATTCCCTCAAGTGGAGTTAACCCATCTTTGGTGAAAGGTGTACTATGGCAGCTGGGACCCTGACAGGCATCTCAAGGCTATATCATTTGTGTTGTTCTGTGCTCCAGGTGGCTGAGAACTCTGGTTACACTGAGACTGCAGTGAATTTGGTGTGTCTGAGCTTTGTTGATTGAGTCTACAATTTGGAAGCTTGTACAAGACCTCATCCAATTCCTACCTTCTCCCATTATTTAGGAGCTCAGATCCTACTGATGTTAGTTGCAGTTTTGCACTTAAGTACTTCTCAGTATGTGAACTGAAGTCTCCTAAGATCTGTTGCATGAAGCATTCTTAGTATGAACTCTGTCAAGTCCTGGTCAGAAGTGGAAAGTAATAGTCCCAGGCCATTTGCTGGTTGTCTATTTCTGAACTTGTAAGTACTTGAACATAGAACAGTTTAGGTTGGAAAGGGTCTCTGTAGGTCATCTTGTCCAACCTTTAACCTCATCTTTGAAGAGGAAGAATAATCACTTGTTTAAACTTCCAGTGATAACCACTTGCAGTTGTTTAACTATACATGCCTTTGGGCACCTGTATTAAATGTTTAATGTGCGCACTTGATATATCAGTTCCTTAAAGGCAAATTAAGGACCAAACTAATGGATTCCATACTGGACTAGACACACATACAGGCATATTGTAGGTACTTGGTTATATAATTAAGACCAAATATATAAGCATATATTTTCTATGGTGATTTTGATACTGTGCTGTACTGAGCAGCAAATTCTACTTAGAGTTCTTGACACTTCCTGTTAGCCAGAGAAGAGCAACCTTCCCCTTGCATTTTTGGATATTTTGTTTTCTGATCTGTGACTTGTAATCCAGAAGAAATAGATGATTCTGTGTAGAAAACAAATCTGGTGAGTTTGTGTTTAGGAAAGTTAAAATGTATTCAAGGAACAGACATGTTTGACTAGGCAGTTCAAAGCAAATACATAAGAGGCTTGCTTTTAGATTTCTTAATTTTTTTACATTCTTTGCAAATGATTGGGAAGCTGTGAACCTAGCGACTGTTCACATGTAATACCTGACGAGATTTCGTGCTGTTAAGATGGGATGCGCTCTTAGGTTGTTCTATGGCAGTGTTCACGTATCTTCTTTTGAGGGACCTGGTGTGAATTGTTGTCAGGTTGGAGGTGAGTGCCTGAGCTTGGGTTTACTCCACGGTGGCACTTCTCGTCTCTCTTTCTCTCTCTCTTTTTAAATCAGAAGTTAAAGTCAAGAACGAAACAGTAGGTGGCGCTACAGACCCTCTGTTATCAGGTAACTTTTCACAGTAATATTCCCTGCCAGTTTACCCTGATCGTGTCTGTGTTTCCAAAACCAACAAGGTTGTTCCCAAGTTTTCTTGAAATATATGCACGGCTGTTTAGTTATTCATAATCACTTCTTTGCAAACACTGTGGATATTTCACACGAAGGCAGCATGTCAGAGACAGGAGTTTTGAAGGAATTCCCAGTGTCATAGAAAGGAGTCCCTGAAGCGGTTCTTTCTGGCAGCATCTTTCTGATGTTGACCTACATCAGTGATAGAGCTGTACCCTATTTCCCCTCTTTAAGCTCTTTTTGAGTTTACAGTTTGCAGCCTGTGTTTCTCCAGATGAAGATGGATAGAACCTTGCTGGAAGACTGCTTTTATTGTTGGAGGGTCCAGGTGCAAGCTTGAGTTTTCTTGCTGTCTTCTGCATAACTAGCCTCTTGTATGTGAGGAGAGTGCAGATATGGGAGGAAGAGTTGTTGTGAATCAATATACACTAGCTTGGTAGCTTTTGCTACTACACGTGAAGCCAGAATTTGGCCCTTGAGCTCATACATCATTACTGCTGTTTTAACCTATGCGTCTGTTTTATTTTTACTAGAATTGCACAATTTGATTATGTAATAGGTATCTATAGAGGGACCAGCGCAGTATATGAGAGCTGTATATGGTTGAATGAGGGGATAAAACTTCCATAGATTCTTTGAGGTGAGTGCTGTGGAAGATGGGCAGATGTAGCAGGATGTCATTCTTTAAATTGTGTTTGTGACAGCTTGGTGCATAGCTGGCTCTGTGGGGCTGGCCTTAACTGTCTCAGAAGCAAAGAAAAGCTCTTGTAACAGTGAGGATGACGTACTTTTCCATACATTGTAGAAACAAATGGTGTTAGCCAAAACCCCAAATTTTGCACTAACAAATATTTGAGTTTTTGTAAATGAGTTTAGTGAATAAATCTCTATTTTTTTTGAGGAAAATAGGGTGCTGCATTATGAAGCACGCAATTTTGAAGAATTGCTGCGTAATTAGCACAGATTGTCCTTCCATATTAAAAAACGTGAACATCTTTGATTTATGAAAAAAGTCTGTGCTTCCATTTGAATAAGCAGGAAAAGGCTTTCATTGGGTTTTGGAGTAATTATCCTCTTTCCCAGAGGCTTACAATGGTAGCTGTTTCCCTCTGAGCAAACCTTACAACCTCAAATCCCAGGTGACCTGAGTGCTGCTGGCTGGCTGTGTCTTTACTGCTGCAAGCCCATGAGCAGTGGGTTAATGGTGGTAGCCTGATCTCACTGTTGTGGGGCTGAAGCAGTGAAGGGAGTAAGTGACTAGGCCCAAGCTGGAGGAAAGCTTGTGGCAAATAAAACAGCGTAAACTGAGGTTGTCACACATTCTTCCTCTGACTACACTGATGACTTTACTCAAGTCCTACAGACTGGGATTTTGTTGAAAATTTTTATGTCCAAACATTATGATTTGGAGCTACTGCTACTGATAATTGTTGGCTGGAGTCCTCCATGTGACAAGTGTATACTAAATCTTCCTCTAACTTTGAACTTTGGCCTTGCATCCTTTCTCTGTCATCCCATCCCATCTGCCTATCGCACCTTGACTCTTGCACCCTGATTCAGCAAGCACATAATACATCTGTTATTCGGGGAATTATATAAGCACCTGCTTTTGGCAGGTGATAAGAAGCAGCAGGTAATAAAGGAACCAGTGGGACATGTGCATATGCTTAGTGCTTCAGCACCTGAAGATACTGGCCAGGTATGCTTTCCATATGCCCATGATAGTAGTTTCCTTTCTATTTGGTGTGCTGGCATAACAGGGCTGTGAGCTACTTGATACCTGATGTGAAACCACAGTATAAATAACAATACTGGTGATTATTATTATTTTAGCTGACTGTACTGCTGCAAATACGATTGCTGGTTTTAATTTGATTTCTCAGCCAACCTTTGATCTTGCAAGTGGGCTGTTTTTCTTTGCTATCCTAGAGCCCATGATGTGAAGAAAGAGCAGCTCATCTTTAAGGGGGCAACACAGCTAAGCTACGGAGCAAGAAACAGAGTTGTGATTTTTTTTTCTGCTGAATTGAGCATTTGATTGTTTATTTAGATTATGTATTGTGACATGAGACGAAGAAAGCCTAAATCAATTAGAAATGTTGTCAAAAGGTTGTAGTGAATTTCAGTTTGGAATAGGCTCAGTACCAACAGATTACTTTCAGCCTGGATGAAAGGTGCAGCTCCTGGCCCTCAGGTGCCCTCTTGTGTCCCTGTACTTGTACCGTCAGTGGATAGGTGGGGGCTCCAGCTCTGAATCATCGTCAGTGCAACTTTTCACACCCAGAACTGTTTAAGAAGACTAGCTTAAATACGGTACTAAACTGCAGTATTTGAAACATTATCTCCTTCCCCTCTGCTGAGAAAAATACTGTTTTTTATCTTTTTTTGAGTGAGCCCCAGGGGTTTTGAGCTCTTGTTTTCCATTCTTATCTTAAAGAATCATAGAATTAAGGTTGGAAAAGACCACTAAGATCTTCTGTGCTGCTGTCCTGTTTCCTTCCAGCACGTCTGTCATGGCAATGATCCCAATAAAATAACAGGTACCTAGGGTTGTCTAATCTCAGAAGAACATGTTCTACAACAATGTTAATGTTTCCTGTTAGTGAGTTGAGATCTAGATGCAAAATAAGCCCCGTGCTTACTAAGCAAGAGACGAAAGTCAGTTACCCCCCTGGGTGGGCTTTGGAAGGGAGCTTAAGTTCCCACAACACCATTCTGCACATGTGGGTTAAAGCATCTCAGTAAAGGCCGCTGCGTCATGCGGTATGTGTATCTTCCCCTTAAGCATGCTTTCCCTTTTAGACTATAACATAAATACAGCTGCTGTCACAGGTCGATGCTGTCTGTCAGATCTTTGTTACTGTAAAATTACAGTTGTTCACCGTGAGGGTAATGGTCTCTTTTTCACGTGCTTGTGTGTGCTCTCTCTGCTTCACAAAAAAAGAAGAGGAAAAAAAAAAAAAGGAAGGGAAAAAGGGAGTTTGGGTGGTCTTAAGCCTATATTCATATAATTCTAAAGACCAAGAGTCAGAATAGCTAGGAGGCCCTGGGAATCTTTTTAATCTACAGCTGTGCTGTCACAAAGGCGTTTCCTTCCTTGAGCTTACAACTTAAGGGACTTAGAATAGAGGTTTCAGGAACTTCTTGAAATTGTTATTTCTTGACTTTTGTGATGAAAATGCTTTTTAGCAAAGACAGCAGATGCTCTAAAACCACTACACAGATGTCAGGCTGATTTTTGGTGTGCCTAAATGTAGTAGATGATACAGGCTTGGGAGCATCTTTGATTCATTGAACTGAATTTTGAGAAAACGTGGAAAAGAAGTTGCAGTGTGATAATTCTGGGTAGTGAAGTTGAGAACAGGTTCTAGACATACATGCTAATTAGTTTACTTTCTCAATTATCAGCTTGACTAAGGTTAGAGTCTGGGGTCAGTTAAGATGGGGAAAAAAATCAATCCTTTCTACTGCCTCCCTTTAAAAAATACACCCTTCCTCCATGAAAGCTTTTACACATCTCCGAAAGTCAAGCTGGAACTAAAACTTAACTCTCTGTATAAAGTGACCCAATTAGATCTGTTGGGCACCTACAGTTCTAAGCAAGGGTTGCTGGAAACTGCAGATAGATATGCAGTACTCGAAAAAAAAAATCAGGCTCAAAAAGTTGGGTTTGTTCCCCTGCAGTTCCTGTTTCTTCTGCAGGAGAGGTGTTAGTACAGTAGCTAAGCAGGAAGACCAGAGGTTATGATGAGGTTATCTGCTAACCTCTTGAGATTCACCTCTGTTCAGAGGTCAGAAGAGTTAAAGCTTGCCAGCCTGTGGGGAAGATATTCCATTGTGCCCTGCAGCAATTCCCAAGAGGTTTTTGTAACTTGTGACCCAGGATAAGGGTACATGGCACAGAACTCTGTTTCTGTAAACATATACCCATAAGGTGCCTGTATTTAGAAGTGGAGATGTAAGTACCAGATTTTCATAGTGCTCAGTACTTGGTAATTCTTAGTGAAATGACTGTGAGATGATGTTCAAAAGTGTCCTTCATTCTCTGCTGGGTTCTTCTGAGAACCTGCCTCTGTATGCAGAGCTAGGCACAGCAGAGTGAGCGGCTTCACAATCATGTCTTTATTTGCTGTGCAGTGAGCAAGGAATTTTCGTTACTACATCATTCATGACTTGATGTGGTGGCTCCAAGAATCACATAACCTTATCCTGCACTCATGTTAGCATGAATAGTTTAAATCAACATTTCTTTTGGGGAAAATTGTTGCTTGGGAAGTGGGGAGCATCCAGTAGGCGTGTCTGTTGATATGTTCTTCCTGCTGAGACTCTCTGTGGACTCGAATACCTAACACTAGGTAGGCTGTTTCCCTGGGGTGGGCAGTGAGCTCCAATCGCTACATCACAACATACAGTACCAACTTTATGTTGTGCATGTAGGTTTTTTTTCAGTGGGACAGCTCTCGTCTGCTTATGCAGTGGTACCACTTTAACTAAAGGTGAGATTTAATTCAAAATAATTTAAAGGCTTAATTTCAGAGTGTGTGAAGTTCCTGAACATATGAGAAACACAGCCTTGGTTTTACTCCCCTGTGGAGGTCCTTACTGCCTTTCTGGCAGCTTTGTAGGACACTGGGATATTACAAGGAGTGAGGCTTTGAGAGAAATAATGTTCATGGTGTGGTACCTCACAAAAGTGATTTTTGTACAGGAGAAATGGCGTTTGCAAATGTAGTCTTGTGGAGGCATCATTGGTATATAGAAGGTGCGTTCTATTTTGGGGTATTGAGATGATAAAGATGCTCAGGGTGCCTAGTGAAGGGCTGGCTGTGTGTGATACTGACAACTACTGTTTTTGAAATGATGATAATAAAGAACTTTTTTGGGTAATTCTGTCTTGGAATTTGACTGATAAAGCTATATCACTCAATTCACATCAAGCATTTAGATAGTGGTAAAACTTGATTTGTATATACCAACCTTTGCTAGCAACATGATAAAGAATATAGATCATTTTGATCATTCTAAATGCAATTTGTTCTGTTCTTTTCAACCATATAATCCTGATACAAAGCAAGGATTTTTGTTAGGGCATTTTTCAATTCAAATGGAACAAAAGCACAGACCACTTGGAGGTTGAATTATCACTTGCAGCTGCACTGATAAAAGAGCAAACACTAAATGCCTCTACAGTTCTGAATGCTTTAGAAGCAATGAAGTTTCTCTAAAGCAGCTGCTTCCTTCACTGTTATCTGGTTTCTCATTGAAAGCAGTATCTCCCTCCTTACTAGGGCATTCCTACATCTGTCTTATGCACGTAACACGGGCAAGTATCAACAATGGCAAGAAGATCAGTTTAGTATTCTGCTATCTGTTTTGAGAGAGATGTCATGCTATTATCATTAGGCTATAGCTTCTGGCTCAAGTGTATTCAAAACAAATCAAATTATCAGCTGTGATTTGTTATACTCTCTGGGGTTATGGACTTTAATCTGGGGTTATGGACTTTCAGTATCTTCGTTCTGGATAGTAAATAGAATAACTCATACAAATATATTTATTTCGTGGAAGAAGGGACCTATTGCATGTGGAAAATGGGAAACTTCTCTGCTTTTACTACAACTTGGAACATTTATCACACCTTAAAATTCTGCTATGTTTCTGGGATCCAAGTTGTTATGAAAACTGTTGGTTTTTATTTAGTATTGACCAGTTTTTTTTTTTTTGCTGTGACCACTGACAGTCAGTTGACTAAAAAAGCATATATGAACTCAGCTTCTGTGGAGTCTCTGTGGGGAAGATCTTGATGGGCAGAGAATCAGAAGAGGAAGGACTCTTCAGCAATCTCAGATGCTGCTTTCCTAAAAGAAGCAGTAGGGTCTCTTCTCTTGTTCCACTCATTCATTTTCACCTCACTGCTGACAGTCACTATCTACAGTCTTGGAGGTAAGCCAACACCAGTGCCACTTTGTGAGTCAAGTGTCAGGACATGGCATGGAGCAATAGTGCCTGAAATCTTCCTGAGTCCTTAGAGATAACAAAGCCAGGTGCTCTCAAGAGCTGAAGTTCAGTTCCCACCACCTTATGTCAGGCCTGGAATCTCAAAAGGGCAAGCAGTGAGGCAGGGTGTGTTGACAAGTCAGAGGATGGGCTTGCTCTGAACATTGACTTTCTGAGGAGTGGGAGAAGGTTGGCTGTATACACAATTGCTAGATACTATTCTTACATATGTAACTGGTTTGAAGAGTCCACTTCTGCAGTATCTGGGCACTGTAAGTGACAGTCATAAAAGATAGCTAAGACCTGGGGCCCAGGATTCCTGCTGATGTAAATCAGCACAAAGCTGGGCAGAGAGGCTGACTGCAACCCAGGCTGTGGCATGTGCTTTAGGGGATAAGCACAAGTACAGCACTGTGGAGGGGGATTAATAAGCATTTGGACCTCTCATTAGCACTGTTCCACATGCAGTCCCATCTGACTAAGGCCCTTGTCAAAGCAAGGCTGTGTCCATCGTGTCCCCACATATGTTATATGTTTCCTTACCTGTTCCTGATTCAGGCTTATTCTGTGCTGAGGAAGCAGTGTTATCTAGTCCTAACTACCTCATTGTCACCAGCTTAGCGCTGTAAATCGCTATCAGGACTCCAACCAGTTGTAATGGTGGTGCTGGAGCAGTGACACAGTGGTGAATTTTCTTGATGTCCCAGTTGTTTGTGTTTTACATGAGGGAGTGAGGGTGTTCACAGCATTTTTATCAGATAACGCGGGATAGATGAGGGGAAATGGAAGAAAGAAACATTTACAGCCCATCACCACAGCAGAAATTTGCTTCAGAGAGAATGAGACCTGAGAGAAAAGTATAGAAGTAACTTGATGTGCTTAGTTAAAATAAGACTAAATCTCAGCTTTTTGGCTAAACTAAGTGGAAGAATCAGATATTAACTGTATATCTGCAGCCAGAAATACTTTGGACACGGACCTGTTAAATGATCAAATGCGTGTTATGTGTGGAACCTTGTTTAAATTTGAATGTTAATACCACTCAGAAGATTTACAGAAACTGTTTGTTTCTTAATACCTCTTCTAAAGATATATCTCTACAATCCAAGTATGTTTATTGCTCAGTAATAAACAGTGTCGACAGGAAACTCATACAGAGTAAACATCGTCCTTATGTTTTACTTCTGTGTTTTTATAAGGGGTCAGTGTCCTGTTACAGCTTTCTTCTCCAAATTCTTAGTAGTTCAGTTTAGATGTTTCTTCAATGATATGTGTTATCAAAGAGTAGGAAGAGTTTAATCTAGTAATACACGTTTTAGGCCTGTGAAATAGTTAACTTGTAAATAATGTTGTAGAAAGACCTTGTGCAAACAGGTAGCTTATTTTAATTTCTTTAAATGCTCAAAGTGGATAGCAAGAGTTTAATTCCACCAACACTGATAATTCCTGTATGAATAGTTTTATCTCATATGTGATGCATGATGCTTACTGAAGCTAGATAAGGTGAATTCAAATATTGTCAATGTATCTCGTCTGCAGTTCTTGTTCAAAACATTCCTGTGATGAAAAATAGTCTTCTTACTGGATTAGAAACGATGTGTTTTGCTTTTTAACTAAAACCAGAAATGTTAAAATTGCAGAGTTTTGATATTTTAATTCTACCTCTGTATGTTTTCTCCCATATTGTTACTGAACGCAATCGAGCAGGGGCATGGAGAACGTTTCAGAATGCAAACATAGAAAAGGGTACGGGAAAGGTGGGAAACAAACCAGGAAAAAATATAGGCAGGATTAATGGTGTTAGACATCCTTTCAAAAAGTGAGAAAGGGCAAAAGTAATACTCCTAAAAAAAAGTCATATGTTTAAAGCTGTTGTTTAGTAGATATTTTAAAGATGAAATTATTTCATTATGGAATAAAAATTGCCTAAGAATGCCAGCCAATCCACGGTTTCTGTATACCATAGATTTCCCAAAATCTTTTACTCAGGTCTGCGGATATCAAAGTTTAACTGGAGAAGAGTCTCTAATGCTTTTGTCTCTTTGTTAACCAAAACTATTTCCTTTTCCATTTTTATTTATAGCACAGCTTAATTATAAACTCTGTAAATCCTGTGAATTCTTGGAACCTAACAAGACTCATTTCTACACCATGCCGTGCTGCAGGTCTTTGAATTCTGATGAACAACAATATAAGTTGCGGGAACCACTGTGTGATATTCACAGCTCAGAATCTTTAGTAATAATCTCTAAGCTTTGAGAAACAGATGGTTCCTTTTTTTAATAGAATATGAGATAGATAAATGTGTATCAAATTAAGAATTTTTTCTACTACTTTTCAGTTTACAGAATTAAAGTTGATTTAGGCTGTCTTGATTGGACATCAATAGAGGCAGTTTCAAGACTGTTTAAAGAAGAAAAACCAAATCAAATAGAACTTGGAACTTTGGCTTAGAAAATCCTTATGTAAATTTATATGAGGAGAGGGTCTTGCCCTGCTTATTTTCTGATGTTTAAGTTATAACACGCTTGTCTCTTAACCCTAAGAGCTATGTTAAGGGGTGCAGCATAGTACAAGTGCATCTATAAAGAAAAATGATGCTGAGGAACTGCTGTCTATACTGCATGTGGCTCAAAGGTTTCTCTACAGATGTAGTCTGGGCCCACGGACTTAATATCCTTTAATAGTCAGGGCACATCTTTCGGTTTTGGCTTGTGAGAAAGAATTCAGTTCTTGTGCCCTGAGCTGTCTTTGTGATGGGAACCAAAGCAGAGCAAGTAAAGAGAGTGAAAGATATGTTTCTGGAAGATATTTGCTGATTAGAATGAAAATTTTAATATAGACGCGCACCCAAATTAGTCGGAAACAGCAAAGAAATTTCCTTTCAGTCTTCCCTATAATTTTCTGTTTCTTTCAACTGCGGACTGGTGGATTTAGGGTAAAATTGAAACTACCTGGGATGAGCACTGATATTTCTCTGGCACTCTCTGCTGCTATTTCTTGCATTTGGAAGCTGATGGTCTGTCGTTCCACTGTTGGAGCTGCTGACTGACTGCTGGGGGAGAAAGCTGCAGGGGGCTGAGAAAGGGAGATGAAAGAAATGGGAAACAACCAGACCTGAGATCTGAACCTTTCAGTGCGGAATGTTTTCTTTTGCTGAAATCTACCTGTAATAGCTGAACTGCTGTACAGCTGAGGCTCTCAGCTTCAGGCAAAGGCATCGAAGTTCTATAATCAGGTACTCTATGAGCCCTTAATTTTTTTTCTTTCAGTCTGCTGACTGATGTGATGGGGTAATTCTGTGCACCCTCTGGTTCCTGCATATCTTTGTAGCAGCAAAACTGCCTTTTCTGTGTGAACTGAATAGCTGGAACTCACTCCTTTTTAGATTTTTCTTCTAGTAGGAAGTGATTGTGTTGGTTAGTGACATGTACTGGGGGCTGTTTTGGTACTGTTGAACTTGAAGCTTGTAGGCAGCTGCCTCTTTGGGGGTGTTGTGATGTGGATTGGTGCTGCAGTTTGGAGGGAAAAAAAAAACAGCCACCACAACCAAACGAAAAACCTTGTGTGGATATTGAAATCTCATGTTTTGCAAGTGCCGTTTGTGATCCTTCAAGCTAAAATAGCTGTTTGACCTCTGATGTCAGTGATATGCATGAATAAAAGTGCTTTTCTCCCAAGTGCCTGGGAGCTTGTGCTGTCTGTAGAATGGCCTCTCTGCAGGAGTTTTCAAAGACCTGACTAGACTGTACTTAGAGGAGCTGCAGTGGGTATTTTTCCAGACATGACCCAACAAATGCTGAATTCTCACACATTTTTTCATTAAACTGCTATAATATTGCAGTCAAGACCTTTTGTCTGTGTGGTATTTAGTGGCACTCTTCTTTCCTATATTTGAAGAGAGGCTTTGTGTAGATTTGTGTCCTTATTTGCTCACTTGCCATGATAAATGCATCATTAGGTCATCCCTACTCTTAAAATCTACTCCAACTTCTAATATTTATGCTAATGTGGTACAAGATAGCTGTAATCTGGGCCTTGCAAGTCTTCTCCCAAGAGAGATCACTGGTAGACAGACATGCCAGACAGGGGGTATGTAGCTGTCATGTAATCTGATGCATATCTGTGTTTTAGTCAGCAACTGCTGTGGAGACCTAAGGATCGGGAGAGCTACAGTTCCTTTGGTGTCTCTGAGTTAATGAAATAGGGGTGCATGTTTAAAATTACTTATTTATTTGAGATGCAAAACCTGAGACATCATCAAATGAAAAGTATGGCTTTTGAGATTTTCAGGGCAGCCTGGAGGGATTCACACACCCTGTTCCTGTTAAAATGACAAGGTTAGCTTTGAAAATTGCTTCTGCATGAGTGTTTTGGAAGACGAGGCTATTTTGGAGATGACAATAATAAAATTAAATTGAAAGGGGTGGAGAAAATTTCACATGACGTGATAGTTCTCTGTAGTCATTTTGCACAAAATTAGCTAGTAAAGAGGGAAGAGTGAGATTGGTGACTTGGCTACAGTTGCAGTTTACCTTATCTCATCCTTGCCAACTTGCCTGACATTTTTTGAGGGGAAGGAAGGGGAGAGTGAGCATGCTCAAAATGTGATAACTTTATGAAAGTTTTGCCCTTGATTTCCTTAGGAAGGACCTTTCTGTGGTTTACTTGGCCAGGCAACTTGCTTGTGGCTATATTCTTGTGCAACTGAGCGTATTTTACTAGTGTTTTTTTAAGATTGTGCAAATGAAATACAGGGGCAGTTCAAATTAGGAGAAGCAAGAAGGAAGAGAAAACAATTTGCCTGGAGTCAGACAACCAGCCTGTGTCCTGGTGTGTACTTGCATCTGTTGTCAAACAGGGCCAAGAACACATTTCTTGAATGCGAAGGTGAAATTCAACTCAGTTTTGAGTTCTTTTATTTCAGAAGATAGGTGTGAAGACAACAGCTGGTTGTTAGTGTTGATAACTGATTGTCTGGATTTATCTGAAGTAGGACTGCTTAATCCCAATGTGTTCAAAGAAGCAGCTAGCCCAGCTGGCGAAAGTTGTGCTGGGTGGTCTCCTGAGTCACTGAATCCCAATGGAAAATGCTTCTTGGAATATCTTTGATCTCCTTTTTCATTACCTCACTGGAGAACAATCACAAACTCTTCTGTCTTTTTTTTATATGCATTTTTATTCTGCATCTTTCTAGTTCCATTCTTGCCCTGTGAGAAACTTTGGCTGGGAAGGAAAGTCTTCTGGGTATCAGTCTTTACCTGATCCTGCCTTTCTAAGATCATGAGAAGTAGCATTGCCAGCAGCCTGGTTCCTCTTGTTCTTTCCACTAACAAAACAGCAGTTAGTGAGGCCTTTGATGAGGAGAGCTCGCTCTTCTTGGCATCTGCTGGGTGTTCTCTTGGCATCTCTTCGCTTGGTGCTGTTGGTCAGTAAGCATTCAGCAGAGGTGGTCTTTGCTTTGAAGAAATAAAGAAAACCTTGTTCTGGACTATGGTTGTGAAATGAGGATATTAAGTGCTGAACGTGGCATTTGCCTACCCCATTAGATTGCTTCCAGCAGGGCACTGTGGTGCAGAGCATCAGCGCAACATATGTTGCGGCATGATGTAGAAGGAGAACCTTTGAGATTGGTGTTTAAGGGATTTGCAAGAGAAAAATGAAGGTGTGTTTAAATGTACTATTTGGCCAATATATCCTTTGCATTGTTTATTTTAGGTTCCAGTGCATAATTGCAAAGTTCTTGAATTGCTTAAACAATTACTTGTTGGTCACCTTTAACATACTTACTGTTCTTTTGCAGTTGAGAGACCAAATATCATTACCTTTCACTAGTACGGAATTTTTCCCCACATGAAATGCTGAAAACCCTTCTACAAAAGGGGGCCTGGGATCACTTAAAGGCATTTATTATTCAGATCTATTTTTAACCAACTAATACCCTCTTAAAAGAAAAAAAGGAAAATAAAAGAGCTCCACTTAACTCTTTCAAACTGTCCATCTTGAAATAGCTTGATTTTTTTTTCTGCATAAAGTATTTAATTTATTCTGTGAGAAGTTTTGACAGCTTCTGGACATCCAGCCATACAACTAGCTAATTCCTTGAACTATCTCAGGTAGGTGCAGTTTCCAACATAGCTACCTTCTCAGATGTTATATAAGTGGTTCAAATGTGCTGTATTTTCAAAGGGTTTGAGATTTATCATTTCTGTTGTTCTGGTCAAGGAATTTGTCAATATATGTATGTCATCTGGCAGAATAAAATAAATGGGAGGTGTCTTCACTGGCCATCTGTGGATTATTTTCAAAAGTGGTGAAGCTGAAAACCTCTCATCCTTCTGTGTGAAATGGTGTCTTGTGCTGGAATTCTGGGTGCTGAGGTCAGTCCTGGCCTTATTAACATCAATGGCAACGTGGCAACGTTCCCACTGACTTCAATGGAGCCTTAATTTCACCCTTTATTTTTATAATTCATTAAGGAGATATCTGGGGACAGGAGGAGAGGCAGGAACGTGTGGCTTTAATGCTGGTGGAAGGAGCTTGGAGTCAAGCACAGGACTCAGCAGACGGTGAAAGTCTGGCCCATTCAAAATATGGTGTCTGTGGTTAGGGCGTAGAACCAACTTATTTGCTGAGAGGGCTCCATGCAGAAAATGATCAAGGGGAAATGCCTTAAGGAAAACAGGACAATCGTGTGTGCGTGTAGTGGGGGAGGACTATTTAGAGCAAGTTTTGCTGTGGAATATAGGAGCAAAATCAAGAACCATCAAACAGAAAGTTCAGTAAACTTGTAGTGTTCTGAAAAGGAAGAGAAACTCGGAGTGGATGTGACATTTGGATATAACTGTTCAAAGAAGTTACTTTAAAATTGCAAGGAAAATGCAGGAAAAAAAAAAAGCACTGGCAGAATTAGAATACAAAGCTGTGGAAGAAAGCTCGCAACTTGGAGCTGCTTGGAGATGTGCTAATGTGCTAATGATGCTGTAAAGCCATTCTGCTTGATACTTAGAAATATCTGAGCTGAAATTCTCCAAATACAAAATTATATGCAAATCCTCAATTCGCTGTGTGACTTGGTTGTCCTCGTCAGGTAGTCCAGTATGCCAGTTGCAGTATGAAGCCTTTTTATTCACTGAAATCCAAGACTAGGCTACGCAAACACATAAATGGGATTAATGAATGCAACTCATTACCGACTCTTGATTGAGACCACACATGATGCTAATCAATCACTTTGGAGTGCTAATGGCTTTGGGTGACTGACCCCTAACCTAGTCTTTGATGGCCATCTTGTCAGGGACACTGAGCAGAGAGCTCTGGACAGCGTCCACTGCTCTGTAAAGCAGTCCAAGAAACCCTGGCCAGATGGTGTGTTAGCTAGAGAAATGATGTGTGCTCTGCAGTGAAGATTACCTCTACACTTAGCTTTTCCTTCCTGCAGCAAGGGAGGATCAACTTGGGTTGTGCCGAGGACATTTTGATGAGGAGTCCCTGTGAAGAAAGAGATAAGAACTGCGCAAAGGGAGGGCTGGTGGGGTAAAAGCCCAGCTGAATTTCCCTTGGCAGCAAAGCCTGGCAGAGGTGTTGGTGAATTACTTCAGATGGCAGCTCCCCAATGTCATGCTGCAAAAGGATGGCAAACACAACTACTGGATGCTGTAGACTCATTTTCCCAGGGCCTCCTGTGTGAGTGCTGGGGCAGCTCATTTGCCCTATGCGTAGGGGAATGCTGAGATACACCACAGATCTGTCAAGCTTTGCTGAACAGCCTGGCTGTAGGCAGAGTTGGGTCACACTATCTGCATCTTTAGTAGATTTTTAGGAGAATGGCATATGCTCCCACGTTGTCCTGCTACTGTATGTTCTGCTTCCCAAGGGTAATTCATTTTCAGTTACATTGAGACTACCAATAGAGAAACTTCCTGAAAATATCTGTTCCCTTTATACTTGATAGATCCTAATGACTGGTTTCAATTGGCTTTAATAAAAAATGAGCAGGTAGGTTGTCTGGGACAATAAAACTACTCTAGTGTTATTGAAATAAGGTTATTTAGATGTTATTGGAATAAGGTTATTTAGATGTTATTGAAATAAGGTTATTTAGATGGTACCTCATTTTAAGCAGAGTAGCGCTGGGCTTTGAAGAGTTAGGAAAAATAACTGTGGAGAAAACCTTGCAATGGGAACGTGTGATGGTCCTTTGCATC
This sequence comes from Aquila spilogaster, assembly GCA_024606505.1. Classification (NCBI taxonomy): domain Eukaryota; kingdom Metazoa; phylum Chordata; class Aves; order Accipitriformes; family Accipitridae; genus Aquila; species Aquila spilogaster. The sequence goes on from JANHGO010002167.1 coordinate 23,868, forward strand.
CTGGGAAGAGGGTGGCAAGCAGCAAAAGATACATGGGTCATAGACCTTGCTGCTCACTGAGGTTCCCTGTTCACTGCTGTGTGCTAGTTCTGACTTCTGTGCTTGTCAACTCAGCAGTAGCTGAGGGTGAGCCAGCTTTCCCCTCCTCTCTGTACCTTGGCTCTGAAATGTAGAGCCTTTTGTTAGGACTAAAAGTTACAACTTCAAGCAGTTCACTTTGAACAGCGAAGTAAATTAAAAACAGCTGGACCTTGAATGGTTGAAGTGAGTCAGGTTTCTACAGCATTTGTATTCATAGCTGAAAGCAGGTTTTTGGAGATTCCTCTGAACACAGGTCTGTCCCCTTGCAGAAGGGAAGGTCTTTGGAATGTGACTGAGTGTTTTGTAGCAGTTGTCTGTTTCTTGCTGAGACATTGTCATTTAGTTATCTCACTTACCTCTGATTATTTACCTAATTGCCTCTATTTGCTGCTTTGTCTTAAATAATAAGAATCACAAGGAATCGAGACCAGGTTGGAATAGAGTCCAATTGCTGGCATGTCAATGCAGAAAGGCATGAATCTCACCCCACGATTTTTGAGTCTGGTCTGATTGCAAGAAAAAAAACCTTCTTCCTACAAAACTCAAGGCTAGAAATGAATTTACCCTTTGAAGTATGCTAATTGCCAGAACTAAATACAACTCTGCTCACGTAACGTGACTTTCAAATGATAACTGATTCACATTGGCATCAGACTTCAGGGAGAGATTTTCCCTTTGTGAGGTGCGTGTTGTCTAGGGCTGTGGATCCTTGCAGTAAGGAGTGCTTGCCATTGAGAGGCAGGTTGAAGACCAGCAGCTGCTCTGGACTCTGAGAGCAACGCAGGCAGTGAGGAGCCTCTGGTTTTGGAAAGCTGACAGCAGCGGGCTGAGTCTAGTTCTCAGAGCAGATAGCTTGCCTCTGCTCTTAAAGCACTGATATTACTGGCACCATGTCACAAAAATACAGAAATTTGGTCTGGAGTGACCACAAACCTTGCATCTGTACGGTAGTCCTGTTCTTCTAAGGAACCTATGATGTTGCCTGTCCTCTTTAGCTGTCTCTTGTATCTGGGTGTTCCTCCAGAGCTGTTAATACCATTGATTTACTCTAGATACCAAATTGAAGTGTCCTGTTGCTTTCAGAGGCTGGATAGATATATTGACTAACATGCATGAGTGTCCAACCTTTTGGCTTGCCTGGCCTGCCCTGAGTGAGGAGAAATTGTCTTGGGTCACATATTAAAAAAAAAATATAGTTAATGTACACATGGTAACAAAATGCCTTTTGTTTATTTATTTATTTTTGTTAAAACATGAAAGGGCAACGAACATCAAACAAATGGTTTGAACACAGCTTAAAACAGACTTGTGCTGCTGGGAAAGATTGTACTTCATGTAGACTATGAAAACTGGTCTAGAAGGGTTCAGGGGCTAGAGTTTGATGTCCTTGCTTGCGTTCAATAGCATGAAGTAATTTTGGGGCCTGGAGGTTGTGGTTATAATGCAGAGAGAAGCAAAAGTGGGATTGATGGAAGAACTGCTCTGTCTTTGTGTTGGCAGTTCTGTCCTAATCTCTTTGTCTCTTGCGATATTTTTTGACACCTTGGATTGTTTTTAGCCCATTAAAAGATCTCCTAAAGGAGATGCTGAGATTGTGTTCAAGGCAGTAAATATTGTGATGTCATGTTTGGGACAGAACAGGAACTAGTGTATCTGCATATAATTATGAAGCAGTATGGAGCATGCAGTGCAGAAAAGTCTATTCCCAAAACAATCATATCACTTATCTCATGGATTTTCTGCCTTTGATATTGCTTTGGCTATCTTTTAATATGGGTTTCCTTCAGGAGTTGGATTGGGTGTTCAGTTTTGACAAGTGGCCAGACATTTCTTGTTCTCTCAGAAAGGTCATTGAAAGTTGGTCTGGCTATCTAACTGGAGATCTCACAACTCTAGGTCTTCTCAGGAGATTTCTTACTCTTCAGCTTTTCACTTGGCTGGTTGGAAACGTTAACAGCTGCCTTTGTTTCACTACTCCTGGATCTAGACCAGCCATAGAAACAGAGGCACATGCACTGAAGACGGCTGCAAATGTACTGTATGATCCATAGAGTAAATGTGTGTGAGAAAAGGATTGTAGCTTGCCAATTTTCTTATAGTATCAGGCACTTTACTAGGACTTGCAACTGCAAAAGATGCATGAATATGAGAAAACTTCAGTGTCTATTAAGGAAGAAAAAGTGACAGGGAGTGTGCAGTACTCTAGTTGAGGAGCAAAGAAAACATGCACGAAACAAGGAAAAGAAGGCAGACCTGTGTGAAAGAGACTTTCTTAAAATTAAACCAATTGGCAATACATTTCAAAGCAAGTGAGGTGTAGAATCGATACTATATAAAAAGATCATTATTGCTACTGTGTATTAATGGCTTCATCGGTTGGGTGTTGCAGACTCATCAGTCAGTGATGTACAAAAACAACAGAACATCAAGATACAAACTGAAAATAGAACTTTGTATGGATTTGTTTTTGCAAGAGGAGGAAAAAAAGAAAGCTGTATACACCAGTAAAAAATTCAGCAATATCTTGTTTTATATCTGGAGTGAGAATTGAAGATGGGAGTTAGAGGGGGCTTCACTGCATGTATCTCTTAAAATTGCATCACAAAGGTAAATGTGTAAGATCTTGTAAATTTCTGTGAAGACTGTATTTTTATAGCTGCAGATTTCATTGAAAAGGATACAGTGGAATTGGGCAAGAATCTCTTTGTGAATGTTGAAAACTGAAAAATAATCCCAGCTCCTGATTTGGATTAAAGTTTCTGGTAGAAACAAGGCTTACCAGCAAAATTGCAGAGTTGGCTGTGGTAACAGTTTCACAAATACATGCCACTTTAATCCAAATCGTTCTAACAAAACAGAAAAATCGCCTAAATCAAGCAGATCTCAAAATCTTGATATTTCCGGGAGGAATCTGTGCTTCAGAGTTGCTTTTTTAAAGCATTTCAAAATCAAAATGAAATAATCTCTTCGGGTTGAGTTAATGTTAGTTTGGAGCCAAAGTTAACTAATTACTTCTTGCTTTGCTGGAACTTTTGAAATCTGTTTGGAATGGATAGACTCAAAACAATGTTCTCCAGTTTTTAGAAACTCCTGGAAAGTCAAAATCAGTTATTTATGTAGTTCAGCTTCTGGATATGATCCTGCTCTTATTCAAGAGAACAGAAATCCTTTCTCTGAACAGGCTGATTGATGTAATCTGTGCTATTTCTGCCTTGACAGACAGTATTTTGTGTAAGTACATATGTAAACATCTTTCCTGGTGCCAGCAATAGGCAGAGCCATAAAGTGGAATGCAAGCTCTTCCAGTTTATGAGGAATGCCTTTGCTTTATTTCATTAAATTAGTTTTCGTTTAGGTCCATGGTTCTGATGTGTTTTCTTACACTCTTGACTGTTTTTTTTTATTCAGGAAGATTAGTGTTTGTGATGCTTAACGTAGTCAGATGTAGCTACTCGTGCTTTCCCTGTGTTGATGTTCCTTTTTTTTTTTTTAATATATCAGTCGGTGTTGGTTTAAATTTGAAGTTTGCCATCAGGTTCAGTGGGGTGAGAACTGGTTTACGTATGGCTTTAGCCATTCAGCTGTCTTGCAGAGAGTAGCGGTCGCTACACAAGCGCTTTCCTACTACCCTATGGGGTAGCAAATGGATAAAAACCCTTTTGCCAGAACATACGTATCCGCCATGGTGCATGGAGGGGCCTTCTGGAGGCAGTGAGTTATCATAGGCAGCAATTGGAGGTACTTGTAATCTTCTGCCATATATTTCTTGCCAGTAAATGTCGTTAAGACTTTTTTATGAAATGGGTTTAATTAATTCACTTGAATTTAATGGCCATGTTGCAATAGTCCCACTTACAGTGTGATTTCTTGAACATATGCAGCTCTTTTTAAAGATGAGAGCTGGCTTTGCTAGATCAAGCTGTCATTACATTTAACTAGGTCTTTAATTATAACCAGATGGATGAATTATTTTAATCACTACTATATATCTTAACAGTAGTTTGTACATTGACACAAAGTTGAGAACATCAAACAGAAATTAAATGCTAGAGCAGGAAAGCTGCCAACCTCTAAGGGAAGCAGTTGATCAGAACCTGTCATCTTAAAAGGTTCAAAGAATGCAAAACAAACATTTGGGATTAGTGTACTAAATATGGTTTATCAGCCCCACTCTCTTCTCTGATAATTCATCTATATCATTTATTTTAATACTTTGCTGTGCATATCTCAGACTCTGTAATTAGAGAGCTTCACCTCTTCCTGCCTTTGAAATAGTTTGCTTTGAGGCTCTTCAGAGAGAAAGATACAATTATTATAAGGCTATTTGATGCATAGTACAAAAGAATCTTCTCATGAAACTGTCCCTTTGTATATAATAATTGACTAGAGTTAACATTGGCACTTACGGTGATTTTGGCTTTTCTGATTGGCCTGACTTCCTGGCTGAGACTGTATTGATCTCAAGAATAAGACCATGGGTAAAAGCTGGCTCTACACAAACATCTCACCACCTACTGGCATTTTATTTGTAGGGAGGGGAAGGAAGGAGCTGTTGGAGTGCAGATAAAGTTTTTGTGTACTGCATCCCATGAAAAACTTATTTGAGACCTGCACTGAAGACACACAGTGGAGAAGGTGCTATGATGCCTAAGCTTCCATATATATGCAGAGATATCCCTCATTAAATGGGAAAAGGCTTAGATCCTTTTCCCTTGTTAGCCTCTATTTTCAGCTTCACAGTATGGTGTTGGAGTCTTCCACTCTCTAAATCTGGGGTGTAGTGTTGAGATACACCAATGGGAATGACATTAAGTTGGCATGTTCGCATTTCTGGTACCATTGCAGAGAGCAGCAATGTGCTGTTGTCTGTTCTGCCACACACTGATGCCACTTCATGATCGGAAGCTGTCTGACATTGGGTGTCTGCATCTCCACTATTCCTTTAAGGAAAGAAAAAGGAAGGGGGTTCAGGAAGTCTCAGGACTGTCAGCTATTGAGTAAAAACTCCAAACAGAGTAGAACTGAACTGGCACGAAGTGATGTTGTTAGAAACAGCCAGGGTGATTTTGTGTTTGATGTCTGATTATACAGCAATTGCTTTCTAATTATGGTGTTGATTTGAATTAGATTATTGTGCTCTTGATCAAATGCAAGTGCTGTGTTAAAACCACTGCATGTGTTTGTTTTCTTGCCAAATAATGATGTGTTAAAATCACTATCCGGCAGTAGAGGTGATCCAAATTTTGGATCTGCACTAGTGGTGATGGCAGTGATGGCGTTCATCAGGAACCGGTGGTGATGCTGTGCTGTGCAAATCACAACGAAAAACAGCAGCAGAGCTTACTTGGAGAGAAGCAGAGCACGTGCATGCAGAAGAGGCTGAGTGAGTGGAGGGCTGGAACACCCAAGCAGAATGACCAGTATGAACCTAGCAAATGTCATGTTAAGTTATCTAAAAATTCATCTCTCTAATGGGTGGTTTAGGAAAGCCCAGAGCTCAGCATGCAGGAACTTGTGTCTTTGACAGCCTAATTCCTGACGACCGAGAGCTGTTTGCCAGCTGAACACTTGCCTTCCCATTGTAAATGCTTTCTCTTGTTCACTTGTTCTTTTTCTGTTCTTGTGGTTTGTCCACACTTGAAGTCTGAGTCTGTTCTACTTTCCTTGCTTAATGCTCAAACGCTGAAACAAATGTCAGCTTGCAAGTGGATATCTGAAAGGAGAGGAGAGCTTAACGTACTTTTATCTGCTGCCTCCCAGAAGCCAGCAGGGAAAAATGAGCAGAATTGGAATTTCCATTCAGGACATTTCAGTATTTACTTTGCCATTTACCTTCATGGAGTTGTAGAACTGTAGGTTGGAAGATGTCTGTGTGCCTCTGTGCTGAAAGGAGGACTGCTCTCTCAGTGGGATCTGTTTCATTCTGAACCAGGGTGAAGAGTCAAAGTTTATATACCTTTAAATCTGGTGTTTTACATCTATAAAAGGAAAAGAATAAAATGTTAGGGGAAAAAGAACTTTGATCCAGGAATGATGAAATATTCTGTATCAAAGCAGAATATTGTTGACATTTCTAAATGGAAACACTTCATTAGTATCTGTTTGACAGTAAAACCCATCTGCTTGTGATACCATAGCCTCTTGTGGAGGTTGTAGTTCTGGTCGCTGATGCTTGTATTTCCCTGTGTGCCATGCTACCCAAATTACACTTCCAATAACCTTTCTACTTCTCCTCACGTCTTCCAACCATAGCCATCCTGTTTTTTAGAATTAAATGTGCTCTTGCCAGTCTCTAGCCATAATTGTCTTTTAATCTTTCATGGCTTCTCTAAAATCATCCAGGAGGTGTGCAGTCTCCTCATGTGTGCTTGTGTGTATTGAGGAGTTGTCCTTTGCCTAAAGACATGGTTATTGTTTTGTTCAACTTCTCCAAGGCAGAGATTTTCATAAGCTGTTCTGCGTTTTCTGTTGGATGATTGTGGTAGATGGAAAGCTAGTTGAGGAGTTAGCCCTTTATTTTGCATGAACAGGTAGATACTTAAGTGCTCATTGTTCCCATAGAAATGTCCAACAAGAGGAGTGCTGCCTGAGTTGGATGGTTCTACTAGATCCCTACAGGAATGGACTGGATGCAGCCATTTTCCACATCAAGCTTGAAAGCTACCACTAGCTGTGATGTTATTGATGTCACTGGTAAATAAAAGCAGATTTTGAGATTCCTTGTTTTCTCAAGGATTTGCTCTTGTTATGATGAAGAAATGCTTGCTGGAATCACCCAGCAGGAGAGCCCCATCTTTTTTGTGCTGCATTGTATGTGGTGGCCAGTGTATTGCAGTGCCCCAAAGGGCAGACTGTGTGTTAGCTCACCTCCAGGGTATGTGTGAATTTACACCTCCAGGCCTTGGTGTGCCTGAACAACGGTGGCTCCCTTGTCTTCTGTTTTTCGTTTAGCAGTTCCTGGAACTGGCCAGATTTGCGCGCTCGCAAGATGCATTAGGGCACTGGGACAAAGGAGCTCCTCCTGTGAGCTGGGCCAAAAAAAGAAAGTCAAATAAAACCTCCATTCATGGGATGAAAGATGATGAAAGGCAGAGAGGAAAGATGACACAAAGCTGACAGCTGTGGCACACGTCTCCTCTCTTAGCCAGGAAAGCTGA
>JANHGO010002168.1:0-31101 GCA_024606505.1 Aquila spilogaster
GAACTAAGAGACAAACATGACCTAACAACAGAACTTCATTCTTAATAGTGAATGGAGCAATACAGGTTTTCCTTCTTTCAGGTGACAGAAACAAAACGAGGCTGACATGAGGGGTCAAGAAAATCCTGGATGTGAAAGGCTGGGAGAGACAGACCCAAATCATACAAAGTTAAGCTGTGGGAGGTGGCAGGTCCCCCTCCCGCATCCCACAGATAAGAGGTGAGGCAGCAGGTCCTGCCAAGTCTGCAGTATCAGGAGCACTTTGCTCCAAGACCACCATCCTTCACTGAACTGCACCCCATCCATACACCTACGTTGCACACAGCTTCCCATTCTTCTCCACCTCTATCCCTTTCCTATTCATTAGCCAAGAAAATGATCTCATCCTCCCACCTACTTTATTCCAAGTCAACATAACCTTTCCACAAACCTCTCCCTGTCCACAGCGATAACCCTGAAGTGACATTCACACCAATCCGATGTGATTTTTGGCACGGCTACTTTATTCTCCCCTTTGTCCCATGCAATGGATCTCTGCCTATCATGGTAAGTTCCCCTGGACAAGGATGCAGGGTCCCTGTTTGTCTACGGTTTTGGATGGTGTTCAGTGCTAATGGAGCCCCAGCTACTGGCAGGTATTTTCAGTGATTTTGCAGTAAAATACACAGGAGAAAAATGAAAAGGCATAGATTTAGAAGTGCACTGGCAAAATTATAGTCCCTGGTAATGGAAATAGAGACTCACAAAGGACAAATTGAACAGGGACCCTATCAGGGAGTAGCTGGTTGCTGCTTGCTGGGGTATATAGAAGATTTGATTCATTATTTAGTGCACTGTAAATTTGACAATATTATTTGGATAAAGCTAGTGGATCTTCCACTCTGATGGAAGAGATTTTCCCCCCAGAGAGACAGAGGGAGATTATTGCTGTCCAAAGAGGAGGGATATTCTGCCCGTTTGCGATTGAAAACCGCCTGGGTTTGGTTGCCAAGTTTAGGAATCAGAGTTAAGAGCTTACATGGGCTCTGGGGGTGCAATCCTCAGCTCATGTCAGTCAAGGGGAATATTTCATGTGACTGCAATAGGCAGTGGGTCAGACCCCTGACGTCGAAGAGACAGAATTATTCCATTTCCGTCATTCCTTTCAAGTACGTTTACTTCAGCAACTCAGCGTAGCTTCATGGAAAAGATGCAATGGATGCTGGTGTCGACTGACAGCGATTTGATTTGAATTACATAATGCTCTAAACCATTATGTAAATGAGGAGGATGGAAGCACAGAAGCAGAGAAGCCAGGGATTTTTCATTGTTGTTTTTTATTTTTTTAATACCTAGTAGCACTTTAACGCTAGTACCAAGATTATGTTCTTCTAGCTGCTACATTTTGCTGGTAGGTTGGCTGAATTAAACTTTATTTCTCCTGACATTAACCAAAACCTAAAGTGCATCTGAGCAAATGATGGGGAGCATCTAAAGAGTGGTGAACGTGGATGACTTCAGAGGTACATGAGTGAGTCACATTACCAGGAGTGGTTTTGGCTATGTCCCGCTGATGTCAATGAGACTCAGGCTTCTGAGAACCCTGTGGCTCTCCTGAATATTCCTCCCCTTCTCCCCTGTATAATTTCCTCATCTTTTTACATGGAAGAATTTTTCAGGGTAAATAACACATTGCACAAACAATTATTTTCCAAAAGTCATGACATTTTCTGTTAATTAGCAATAATATAATCATCCAAATAAAACTGCTGGGGACATTGCATTCACTAACAAGCTACATCCAAATATGCATTTATGTGTCAACGGTGCATGCTCGAGTGGTTGGTAATACTCAATTGGGCCTGAGGCACGATGCACTGGAAGCATACAATAGTGGCCTAGTATTGCAAACCCCGTTGTGGCTTCTTGCTTAATTTAGCTTATGGGACCAAACAGTCAATGAATAAACCAGAAAATAATACATCAAGTGGCCTGTGAAAGAGAAACATCTGATGATGGTATCAATGCAGGACGTTTTCTAAATGGAAAATGCACTAGCTCCATAATTTGGGAACTTGTTTGCACTTCCTGAAAGAAAAAACACTATTCCTAAAAATAACTTTATCATTACTAATAGCCATGTTAAACAGCAATTGCACCAAGAGATCATCCAATATCTTGGCCCTAATACCCTCCTATAGCCAGAGTTCTGTCTATGCTAGAGACCCACAATAATATATGGATATTGGGGGCAACGTAAGAGCCCCCAGATGACATTATGTCTACGAGGTATAATAGCACCTACTCTGAGAGGGTCCTAAAATGATACAGAAATGACTGTACTGCTTGAACATTCGGATTTTTTTTTTTCCTCTTTCAAGACAACTTCAACTAAAAATAAAAATTTGACAAGAAAATGGAAGATTTTGGTTAGATCTCTTAATTTTTAATCTGCCATGTACGGGGCTAATAATTCAAGTACTGCCTGCTCCTCTGTACATTCACCTGTATCTTTATCCATCCTGCAGTATAGTTCTGCAGCTTAGACAGGACAAATAATGTATTCTAGAAATTTTTGGCCAAAAAATATGTATTGGATATGCAGCTCTTGTGAAATAGCCTCATACTCAGGATAGAATGAATCAACTAAAATCTAGCTTCTCTGATGCATTGGAACAGATTAGCCAAACCAAAGAAATGCAGGATGTTAGACATTCAGGAAGAAGTAGACACTGTTAGGACATGAGTCATCTCTCCTGTTTTGTATGTCTACTTCAGTGAGATAAACTATGCTTTAGACCCTAGCGAAGGTCCTGATGATTCAATTTGTTTATTAGAACATCTAAATTTAGGTGTTGATATGTACCTGTAGGTACCTGTGAACTGAGTGTCTGTGCTTGTATGCCTGCTTTTCTCTGACAGAGCAGGGGCATCTGGGCTGAAATCTGTCCTCCCAAAATTCAGACCATTATGGAATGTGATGCAAGGTGTGTGATGTGTGTTAGCTTCTCTTCTGCTTGGTTCTTCTCGGGAAAAAGGGACCAGCTACCCCTAAATGCGTGGTGGTAAAGGAATGGAGCATGGGGCTGTTCCACTGCGGCCGGTGGCAAACTCTAACACTTCTACAACAGCTTTCCACTGCCCACAATTACTTTACAACATGAAGCGCAGATCTTCAGTTTCAAAAATGGCATACATTTAATTACTCAATGACAGCCATGTTGTTCCCAGAAGCATGATCACCCAGGTTATCCAGATACTCTCAGACTCACCATGGACTCACAAATCTGGAAAATATTTTCTGTCTTATGTTTTTTTTCTACAAATTAAAGGGATGTTTGAGATCTGGATTGTGCAGTTACATGGGCAAAAGTTGTTTTGAGCTAATATTTTTAAAAGTAGAGTGAAATACGGGCTAGTGGCATCCATGACTTCTAGGGGACAACAATGGAACAATCCAAAAAAGAGCTGAAAATGCACATCCATCCTAGTTCACAGCCAATTTCCCACTCCAGTCTTGGGCTTGTCTTGCAGATTATGTCAAAGCATATAGTGATTTTAAAAGCAGAACAAGTGGGATGGCACAGTTTCTCTCTTCCCACACAAGTGTTTAGCCTGGCTCCAAAATATGCTTCCCTGACTCTACTTCCCTTCCAAAAATATCCCCAAAACTGGTAGAGCTAACTCTAGAAAACCTGTCTGGGATCCCAGCTCTGCCCTGCCCACTTCTACTGCCAGAGAAGAGAGAAATGTCAGTGGGCGAAAGAAAAGAGGCAAATGTGGATGGCGGTTCACAGATTCCCCTTGTCCATGTCTCCAGGATACATTTCACACTCTCCAAGGGCCTAATAACCATCCTTTATATAGGATGGTTGTATATTAGGTCCCCTTTACCTAATAACCATCTATGGTGGGTTAATCCAACCCGAGGAGGTGGGAGTTAGAGAGCAGCTTGGTGGGCACGTGGCAGCCAGACGAGGTTAACCCACCACACCATCCTTTGTGGAAACTGCGCTTCTCACTTGATCTCCAAGACAGTGAGCTGCAAAGAAGTTAAAGATGATGGCCTGGAAGAACTGGTCACAGCAGACCAGATCGCAGCTTGGTACTGCAGCCTTGGGCTTCAGAACGAGTGCTCCTATCTCCCCTTTCCATCCCTCCCGAAGGGATGGAGCTGGTAAAGAGAGCTGTGTAAAACGCTGTCGCAAAACACAAAAGAGAGCCTGTAAGCCAGCCCTTAGGTCCAAGCAAGAAGTACATCTAGCTTGTAAGATCAGACCATTAAAAGCATTACTGATCCTCTCAATTCTTACAATTCATAATATTCCCAGATGAATCTAAATTAAATTGAAGACTCACATTAAGAATGTAACGGGAAATCCCACTTCACATGCTTAACATTTACTCTTACAGTGGCTAACAAGAATAAGATAGTCCAGGACAGAGTTCTGCTGATTTATCTTAACTCCCTTCTCCTTACACACCCGAAGCAGAAACACATATCAGTGCCTGGTCTTCTTGTATCTATTATTTAGGTATGGCCTGATAGCACAGACATCATTGCCTCCATTATACCCAATGCACACCGTAATGATCCCAAGAACTAATGGTTTACGTGTGCTTTGCTTTCTGCTGGCTGGTACAGATAGGCGGCAGAGATACAGGCCCTGCTCTTGGAGTCTTTCTGATGTGGCTAGTGGTGCCATCAGCTCTGGCCATCTCATATCTCACTCATCGCCTCCTTCTCCCTGCCCTGGCGAACACAAGCTGGGTTCGTTTTTCCAAAACTGCCTCCAAACCCAAGGCCAGGACTGTTCACCACGCTGACCCTGCTGCTCCTGCTTGTTCTCACATCTCCAACTTCATTTGGAGGCTCTGACTTAAACTAACATTACTACAAACCAAATAGAAATGTTTTACTGCGCATGTCTAAAAATAGACTTGCAATCATCTATGCTTCCGTTACTTTAAAACTAAATTTATCAAGAGATTATTCTTCCGTGAGGTTTAGCACACGAGAAGTCTTATGTTTTAAAGTTCAATCATTTCACAGTTATTTATGAGCAGAAAATCGTATGGATTAATTTTATAAAGAAGCACAATCATCTTGGGGATCAGATCTTCTTTTGGTGTAAATGGTCAGAATAAGTATGCAGTCCATCAAGACAGTTTTTGCCTCTTTTTTTTTATATTGTTTGCTATGTTCACAGATAATGTGTAGCTGAGCACCAATAAGATAACATATAAGGGTTATAATTCTGTTTCAGGAAAATCTTCCAAGTAACAGTTAAGACTCTTATGACTGAATAAGGAGAGAAATAAAAACATATATTTCTCGGGTTTTTTTTATTGGTTTAGTTTCTACATTAGACAGTTCTTTGAGTGCAATTGATTTTGTAGTTTCCTCTGTAGTTTCCAATTAATCATCCTCCCTCTTTGTGAGGATGTTTTACACAAAAACAGGAGACAGGAAAACATTTTAAAATAGGAAAATGTGCTTGTAAAACCACAACACTGGCATGGGTATGCAGAAGTGCAGGTTCTGTATGAAACCACCCTCTCTATAGGAAGGGGGAGCAGCATTGCCTGCCGTATGTAACAGCTGACTGCAAATTTCCTATTGAAACTCTCTTTCTATAGCAAAATGCTTTTCCAATAAGAGAAGCATTTTAGTAAAGAGCATCTACTTTGAGATACAAATTTCTTTGTACAACAAAGAAGCTTCCAAACTGAAAAGGGGACAGATTTCTCACAGAAATTCACAATTATTCATGGGGGAAAAAAAGTACTTTATCTCCAAGAATGATGGGAAACAGAACAGAAATCACCCTAATCACACCCCATTTCTGGTTCTCCCACTGGCTTGACGTCCCTGTGTTTGTGTTTTTAAAGTATATGAAAAAATTGGGAACTTTACATAGTCATTTTGATCCCAATATAAAAAATGTATTTTAAAATTACTTGGTTTTGACCAGACAAATGACACCTCTTTAAATCACAAAACAATAAATGTGACAATACCTGTTCAAAATCAGAAAAACCCGTTTTTCTTCTAAAAGTCATCATTAGAATCTCATCCAAGCATAAAACTTTTGACTGAGGACAAGGATCTTTTGGAGCTTTGAATGAGTAACAACGGGATTATTACAAAAATAAATAAAATATGAGCAAGCTGCCACTTAAGCTATGGATTTCCCACTGCAACAGCTTCAAAACTTTCTTGAAACACAACAAATTAAAAAAAAAAAGGCAGGCAGACGAGAAGGCTCTGTCTAACTGATAGCACGAAAACATCAAGCACTTTGATTCAGATTAATAAATAATGATGGCGTGTTATCCAGGAAACAGTGCAATGCCAAGTCTGTTTGATCTCAGACCAACTGTTGGGTAAAAGTATTCTGAAACGCTCTCTTGGGCAAACGGGCCAGTTGTATCTCATCTCTGAGACTTTGATTATTTAAATGGGGCTTTTATTAAAAGAAGGAATTTCATCCTAGAAGAAATTTTATACCATACCACCTTCCTAAGGGCAAACTCCAGCTTTACTTGGCTTATTTGGGTGGCTGGGGTCATAGGAGCCGGGGAGCTCAGAGCATCCTCTGGTTTTGCCCTCCTACCTCCTACACTGAAATGGAAGCAATGGGAAAGGAAGAAAAGAGGGAGACTTGCGAGCCCTGACCATTGCATTTCAGGGCTGTCCCAGAAAAGCCGGGAAATTATCCTCCCTGCAGGTCCCACAGCCCACACCAAGAGCTGTGAACCCCTGGGAGCATCTCTTTCCCCTCGGCCCTGCACAGCAAGGAGCATTACTCCCAGTTTATGGCTGGGAGCACGTGCCAGCCTGGCTTAGGTGCACAGGGATGTTGAACACTCAGTGCCACGGCGCAGGGAGCGGACAACGGGACTGGGGGTGGACGTCCGTCCTCAGCGCTCCTGGAGCCTTCTCCTAAGGTGGCCGTGTGGCGGAGACGGCATGTGGTATGAGGAGGCTTTCTGGATGAACCAGGTAGAAACTCTCCCTTAGCTCCAGCTGCCATATAACCCCCTCTGTTGCAAGCCGGGGCTCCAAGCCTGAGTCGAGCCCTTAAATGACATCCCAAGGCTGACAGATGAGTTCATAGCAGTCCACTTTCAGATGGCAGAAAATGCTGCTTTTCCCCAGACCTGTCTGTCACCACCCACCTTCTCTCCAAGGGAGAGTCCTTCATCTCTCAGGCTAGAACTTCCATTTCACACCCAACTCTTTTACAGACGGGTATCTCTCTGTCCTTCTCAAAACATCTAAAAACCCCCTTAAGCTTACAAGCACGCATTGTCCAGGCAGGTGTTTCTGGACTTGTTCACTTTTTTCAGTATAGTCATTCCCTGCATGAAACACTCCACCGGACACACGGCTCTCTCCCTACCAAACAAACAGGGCTTCGGCAGCCTGAGAGCTCAGCTCAAAAAAAACCCCAAGCACTAATGCAGGAAGCGTAAAGAGATCTGATAAATGCTCCAAAGCTTCAGCTTCCAATAAACATATGAACTATAGCAACTGCCAAGAATTATGACTGCATGACATTACATCCAGCTCCTTGCTCTTATTAAAAAGTAAGCACGGGTATCCGATGTGCAGATGGGCAGTACCACACAATCTGCTCTGCTCCACAATCTGTGTTTTAATGGATGTTCATAGGTTATCACAAAGCAAAAGTTTTCATCTTAAGGAAATGTGTGACCTGCGCAAACAGCTGCTTTTAGGGTTTGCTGTAGTAAATGGACAGAAGTGAGTGATTCTGGACTTTCGGTCAGTTTTTGTATGCTCTGAAATGAGATGTCTTCCAATCTCTTTCCTACTACAGAAAATATAATGGACTCTGATCGCTAGTTTTAAATAGAGGAAGGTAATTGGCACATTTTTTGTAAGTGCAAGTTAATATTTTTGGAAAATGCTAAACTGATGAGCTTCCTTTTGCCCGCACAGCGTAAGAACTGACAACGTAAGATCCTTGGAAGAGTGGCAAGATTGCCGAGATACTCCACTCTGATCTGCGGAGATCAGCTCTAGCAAGATGAGGATGGTTTTACATTCATAATCCCTGATTTTACAAAGTGTCAGTTTACTCAGTTGGTATTGGGTGTATGGTTATTGAGATTTTTGCATGATCACACTTGGCCTCGATACCCATAGGTAATAAGAGAGAGGTGATATTTTGGAGACTGTAAACATTAAACTGATTCTAATCTATCAAAAACTTTTGCCACTATTAGCTGCAACCCTAAGCTGTAAGAAAAATATTCTGTGCCTTTTTATTAATAGTCCTGATCTATCTGTCCTCAAATTTCCCAAACTACACCTGATCCAAGGTGGGATAGATGGGCAAAGAGGGATACAGAAAGGGTTGTGGGCAAGGCAGGTTTGAATTTGGCATCCTCTAAAAACAACACCAGCCTTAGTGTGCTCCAGGATCCACAGTAAAGATGCACTGCCAGCACTGAATTTGCATTCCCCGGATTTCACTTCTGGAAATGTATTTCAATCATGTTCGCTCTCACTCTGAATAGTAGTGCTATGAGTCTTTGTTGAGGCTGCTCAGATTTTCCCCTTGTTTTTATAGATGTTGTTCTTTGGTGCACTTCTTAACAGAAATAGGGCGGCATAATTTATTAGAAGTGATGGTATTTTGATCTGTGACCATCAATAAGTCTGTGGCCTTCGGACCAAACACTATTATCAAGACATCCATTGAACTGGAAACAGCATTAGAGAAAAGACAGCTAACTCAGCGTTAATCAAGAGTTTCTGTTCTTCCAGTATCTGAATATTGCTATCAGGCTTTCTGCTAATACCAAACCTCTGGCAATTCCAGGCGATCACACACTGATTTATTAAGGTGGTCACGTAGACAGGTGACTTGTGATACTGCACTACAAGGATTACGTCCCAGATTGACAGTTAACATAATCATTTCTAGTGCCACGCACAGGGTCCAATGTTCACATCAGACTTTGCATGTCAAGATTCAGGAAACTCTGCAAATAAATAAGATCATCTAGTTACAAATTTGACTTGCTCTACCAGCAACAGAAATTAGACAGGGTACAGTATACATTTGGAGACCAGTCCAGTCTCCTGAAGAAGCCTTTTAGCAGTCTAGTGAAAATTACCAGTATAACCAGCATGTTTGCTCATCTGCCTGACCACAAGATGCTAGCTAGTTACAGCCCCAGCTAAAACTTTTAGCTTAACCAGCACCTACAGGCTTTTAAATCTGGAGCTCAGGTTGCAGTTGTGTTTGTCAGCTCTAAAAACAGCATCCCCACCACTGTTCTGCACAAAGAAATTGCAAGTCTGGCTCTTCCCGCCTTTCTTAATATTTATGCATCTGGTCTGGCAGCATCCATCATCGGGGTAGCCTTAGTAGGTGCCCCAGAGGGATGAAATAATAGCAATTGCAAAATGAGACACAAGACGAATGAATAAGGAGGGTGGGAGGAAGCTAGTATCAGGAGTCTTTCAGAGTTAGGTTATATGAGGCTATATCTCTTGCAGCACAGGAAGAAAAACCACCACCACAAATTAGCAACAAAGGAAAACAATGAGTCTGAGCTGGTTTCAGTGGGGGGGTGGGGAAGGAGAAGCATTTGGTAGAACCTTGTACAGAATATACATTGCCAAGGGATCAAGGCCAGGGTAGAGGCATAAAGTACTTTGCAAGGCATCTCGCAATCTTTAGGAACGGGCAGTGACCCACTCCCGGACGGCACAGTGCGCACCCAAGTCTCCCATAAACCAACCCAACAAAAGTAGGGGTAGAAGCTACCTCTTCTCAACTGCCTCTGGGGAGCAAATTGCCAAAAGGCAGCAGCTCTGCAGTCCCCAGGTGGAGAGGAAACATCAGACTTCAGCTGGGAAACTGCTTTCTGACACCGAGCCATTTTCAGAGCTTTTTTCTGGCTGCGGTGGGAGACGGTGGGGTTTCCCCCCAGCTGCACACCTGATGTAGCCAGGGCAAAGGCAGCGTGGTCCCTCCTGGCCAGCAGGCTCACAGATAATGACCCTTTTGAGCATAGCGCTTCAGTACGCACACCAGATTAATTCCCTCCTCCCAGACTTCTCCAAGAAGGAACTTGGCTAAATTTTTGCTGCGTAGTCAGGGGCTTTAGATTAACACAGACAACAAAGCAAATTACTAATCCTGAAGACTAGGCATGGTACCAAGCGTTCCTTCACAATGTTAAGCGTCCAGCTGAGGGGGAAGGGCAGGGAGGGATTTTCAAGCGTGCACAAACTTTTTGAGCCTCTGAACTGAAGCCCAGCCCCCAAAATTCCTGTTGCTATTTTTTGTTCTTTGAGAGTAGCACCCAGAGGCCCCAAACGAAAATACTTTGCAGCTAGGTGCTGGACAAACACACTGCGGATTGAACAAAGGGCGGGAAAGGGTGAAGTTATTTGCCTCTTCCACCAGCGAGGTGAAGGGATTCCAGCTCTCCTAGGCTCTGCCCAGCAGCCCATCCTCTGCCTCCCCATGCAAGAAGTGCAGCTGCACCATGAGCTGGGGTGAGACACGCTCAGAAGGTCTGAAAGCCCAAGCGAGCACCAGATGAAACTTTTTTCTTGGCAGGTGTGAACTTAATCTCGTGTCCAGCACCTCAGCCAACCATGTTGCCCACCAGCTCATCCGAATTCCTCCAAATAGAGTTCAAAGCACTGATTGTGAGCCATAAAGCCTCTTCTCCCTGGGGGTGCTCAGAAGCTACCAGACCCCCAGCACTACAGGTGCAGGGGGACAAGACAGTCTCTTCAGGCTGTCGTCTGGAGCTCATTTGCCATCCTGCTCTGGAAAGCTGCCTCGTGGGCCTCAGCAATGCTTGTAAGAGCTCAGGCATGTCGTGACGGCTGAGACGATGGGGATGTCAGAGGAGCAGGAAAGGGAGGGAGGAGCGTTGGAGCCCAGCTGGCTTGCTGGATTTGTGTGCGTGGGCGGCAGGTTCACAACCAGCTATTCCTTTTATTTCTGGATTTGTGTGTCTGCTTGAAAATTTGTACCAGCTCTGCTACATAAACAGGAACACAGAAAATTGGGCTAGAAATGCCAAGATAACCCAGAACCCCAAATCTTAGCCTTGTACCTTTCCTTCCTGTTTCAAAATCCATCTCCCAGTACATGCCTTTATTTAGCCTGAAATTAAATTCCAAGTCTTAATACCTTCATAGGCTTTAACTATTTTTCTTCTTGCAACTGAGGCTGGCTTTCATCCCAGCACCCTTCTCTCAGATGAAAGGCTCCATTAAACCCAACCCCTTTCCGGCACTCCTCTTGGATCACGGGATCACGATTAACAGAGTTTGCTCTGAGATGTGCACAGGGATCAAAGGGTCATCAGCTTTGCTGTACATGCAAAGTGGCAACCTCTTACCTAGAGACCAAGTACAGGGCCTCACGGACTTCCCCACCTCCCAGAGTCTGTATACCTTGATTTATGAACTGGACTGGCAGCTTCTAGACGGCAAAATGTTGCCCATTGTGAAAGGTGCTGGTCAAATATATATTTGGGGCTGAGAGGGGCACAGCCTCATATCCCTACTCAACAAAATATTTCCATGTTCACACCTAGACTGAGGAGAAGCAGCAAAGTTCTCATTAGCTGCTCGAGGATACAGAATGACCAACCTGTCGGCTTGTCTGACAGCCCCTCAGCAAACAGTGACTAGTCCATGGGGCTTGTCTCCTGGCAGCTAAATCCTGTTTTGGGCAAGGGGGTGTTCAGACGGGGGTAACCTGGAGCCAGTCCTCACGCACACATGACAGATTTCAGCTGCTGAGACAAGGGACCGATGCCACATCAGTGGGCTGACCACATTCAATATTGCAGGTGTAATGTAAATAAACAGCCAGAGGAAAGGAGAGTGGCATTTCTGTATGTGCTGCATCACTCATTTGTAAATACTCAGAGCTTCCAGTATTAACTACTGCAGATGCTGAAAAAACCAGGATGTACAGAGGACATCACAGGAGTCCTTGCACTAGATTTTTTTCCCTTTTTAGCCTAGTTTTCTGAGGAAAAAGGCTTATCTGATCATGCTGTCTGTCTTTTAATCCCCTCTAATAACTTTTGAATCCATTGGCCAATTTCAACCACACTTGAGACGGAAGTAGACATTTCAGATACACTAAACACCCACTCATCCTACAGAAATGAAGAGCTAAGTAAAATAAATCAACAGTAGTTAGTGCTCCCACTATGGTGTAGCTCCAGCCCCTTACCCGTTCTGAGAGACGGCAGTCAGCACGTCAATCAGTTTAGGGATGCAAACGAATCCTTAATAAGCTGTTGCACACATTGCCACTTAGCCCCACAAGCGGTCAGGAAGAGACTATGGGCTTGGAAGGGCAAGTTAAAGATAAACGAGCTAGATCCACAGCTTTGCCACTCATAAAGCAACAAGAGCTTTATTTTTCCTGTCTTAGGATAATAACCTTAGAAAAGCAAAATCAGTGTGGCTGTGCAGGGATTAATATTGTGGCATCCTCTCTTATCCTTTTCCGCCTTGAAATAGTAAAGTCTAAAACTTAGCTCCTGAAGACAGAGGAGGAAACCAACACTGATAAGGTGAATCAATCCCTTAAAGCAGCACCATGCAGAATAGTGAGAACATGAAAGCCATTCAGCTCTCCGTGGCTGTGTTCAGCTCTCATTTTGGTTCAGGGGTAGTAACTTCATGCAAAGCCTCTGACCAGGGCAGTAAAGCAGCAGTGAAAGACTCCCACGGGAGCCTGATTGTTGGGCTGAAATCCTACTCTCCCGAGAGCAGCATATGGTACGCGAGAGCTGCAAAAGCAGCCTCTGAATTTACACACACTTATAGCTTTATTTCCCTGACTACATGCACCACATCGTAGATCTGCACCTAGAAACAGGACCTGGGTATCTTAACAAGAGGTCTTGTGCACACATGCACAATATGCTGAAAACAAGTTTTAAGCCAGGAGCAGAAATATGCTCCCAAACTCATGTTGTGCCCTTGCTACAAACGGATGCAGACAAGCACAGGACTAACAGAACTTTCTCCCACATGGCAAGCTCAACACGTTTCAAAGCTTCCACAAAAAAAATCTAGCTCAGCTGCTCTATATCATGAGAAATGGCTGATGCGCCCAGCACACTGGCAGACTGCCTGGCTGCCAGCTGTGGTCCGATTTCTAACCCTGCTAAAAACAGAGGTCTGCCAGTGGACCCAGTGCCACAAAAAGTGCAGAAAGCAACGCCTGCTTTCGGACGTGCCTGTGAAACTGCTACCATGGCCAACGAGACGCACGCAATGCTGTGGGCAACACTTGAGGCAGCTGGGCTCTCTTCGCTGTGGGTAGCAATGACCTGGCATCCTGGAAGTCGGTAGGAAAACTCAACCCTGGGTTCTGCCTGGAGGGCAAGAAGTTCAAAGGACTCCAGACTGGCCCGTGGCCAGACTGAGAGGAGTGTTTAACTGGGTGCCTGTAAGAGGCATTTCAGCCATTCCCATAAAAATGCCATTTCCATGTAAGTCCTACACAGGCAGGCTTGCTCTGCTCCTCTCCCAATCAAGGAATGCAGCAATTATGCCCACAACGGGAGGTCATCTTCCCGCTCAACAGCCAAGCTGCTTTCCCATCAGTCAAGCTCTGGTTCTGGAGGCAGCTCTCACCTCAAAATCAGCGCCTGACAGGCAAACCAGAGCTACTGGCTTTGAAAATTGGAAGGACAAGATACAATTTAGGTGTCTGGGAGACCAACTAGACTTGGAATTGTTTTTTGTGGGTTGGTCAGTGCAGATCTGAAAGCTCAGTCTCCATGATCTCTAGGTACCTTGTGCTCTGACTCTCTCTCCTGCCCACACAAGCACTTCCTAGGCAGCCTGTAAACACTCTTCTGATATATTAATCCACAATTATTAACAAGCCTGTGATTTTCAAGGCCACATCTGCTGTACCCATCTCTGGAATTCAGGATTTACTGTCTGCATGTCCTGCAAGTCTTGTCTTGAAGGCAGCCTCAAGGCTGCCAGCAGAAGGCAAGGCAGTACGAACTTTTTTCACACAGGATAGTTCATCTAATTGCTCTTTCCCCATTACTGTCATCTCTGTATTCCTTTATCTTGTGAACAGTTCTGTTCAGGTCAAGATGCTGAGAAAAATCTGGGTTGCGACGTCATATACACCTTGGGTACATAGTTCCACCATGAAAGCCAATGACACTCTATTTTGCAATCCTTTTCCTGAAGGTGCAGCTCACTTGTCTCCCTGGTCATCCAGTTCCTGGTACAGATAGGAACCTTGATGAAAGCCAGGTGATTTTACCTCAAATAAGATAAATCAGAGTGATGTCCAGCAGAGAACTACCTTCAAGTGTTTTTAACAAGAGTAATGTGGGCTTTCTTCTTCATCTTATCCTTTCTAGCATGTGTCCTCCGGGTCATTTGCAACCTGGAGGATTATTTCCGTCTGCGTTGTAGAGGAATGCCTTTCTTTCATTTCAGGTATCCAGAAGATTGTACATACCTTTATAAAATGGAGTTCCCACCAAGTTCATTCAGGTCTCTGTCATTGCAAGGCAGCATTATTGCAACACACCCAACTCGGTTCTACCTTTTAAGACTGTTTTGTCAAGAATATAGTGAATGCTAATGTGAGGCTATCTGCCTTCTGAACAAACCAGACCACTTGAGCACATTACACGTGTAATACACGCACCTCGGACTGCTAATTTGCTCCTGTGTGTTATTCAGCGTGAAAGTCCTTAGCAACAAGCTCAAAGAAAGATTTGAGCCCCAGCTGTACCACTGCTCTGATGCAGCTCTCTGTGATGAAGCTAAGCTGTGTCTGTAGGACAGATCCTACCTCTGGAACTCAGCCATATTGGGAAAAACATCTCGCCTCCATCCTGGTTGAGTTCAGAGTAAGATAAATAATGTCATTCTATTCATTTACAGCTGAATGCAGGTTTCTCCTTAGATTAATCTCTGAACTGCCATTTGGGATCTGAAGACAGCTGCTCCTGTGCCCTGCCCAGTCCTAGAATAGAGATTGGTCCTATCTTAACTACAGCAAAGTGAACCTCAGCTCTGGGGCGATAGGTGCCTTTTAAGTACTCCTAGCAAAATAGTAGATAATACTACCACTTGAGGCTTGACTTAGCACTTGGGTTTGATCAACACCCAGTTCAGAGGAGGTGGGAAACAAAGTGTGACCCTGACGCCATTTCATGTCTTCACCATTTCCCCTGCTTGCTAAATAGTAGTATATCTGCACAGGCGGTAACTGGTGCCTAGCTTATGTGCCAACATGAGCTGCAGCTCCCTACGCTCACTGGTTTATTGCTAATGCAACAAATAGCCTTGGGTATGCAGTATTTGTTGTGACAAGCTGGAAGAAGTCCATGCGTCAGATGATGAAGTTGTTCTTGCTACTAGCAGGTACAATTGTCTTTTCTGCTGAACTAGCAGCACACTCGCTTCTCCTTTTGCTCTTAACTTTTCCCCCTTTTTGCCTACTTTTAAAATATTTTACAGATGTTATACGCTCATGGCTAAGCTCTCCAACACATTTTCAGCAGTTTTGTTGAGTCTGCATTTTCAGGCTATACGGGGCTAGGATCAGGGTTAGAGCCACTCATGCCAACACACTTTGAATGCTCTGATATTCCTACAGCACGGTCTCGACATGCATGGCAAACTCCATGCAGAGAAAAAGCTAGGCAGGCCCCCAGGAGAGGTCCATTTCGAGGACTGGAGAGCAGCATAGACCTTGGCTGAAAAACTCAGCATCTCTGAAGACAAGAGCTTTTTTTGTGTTTGATCACCTAAGCAGCACATTTTAGCCATTCTACTTCAGCAAAGCACATGGTGAGAGCGCAGATACTCTAGGTTCATACGGCACCAACGCAGACAGAGGCACCTCCGGGCAATGTCTGAGGTCATACAAGAGCATTGCCATACAAGTTGTGTTCTCTCTTTACACCCGATTAACTGCGTAAGGCATGCTCACACACAGTTCCTGTTCATGAAAAGCCTGAATCCAGTGCTGTTTCTTGGGGTGGGAGGTTCTCCTGCTCAGAAGGAAGCAAAAGCAAGGTGATGGGGAATGTTCTCCTAAGTGGAATTCGAGGCAGGAGCAGGAAGGTTTTGGAGAAAAAAAAAGAATGGTGGTGAAGGCAGAAACTCTGGAGAGCTACGGGTGGAAAGATCCTTCATCAGGCCCCTGGAACTGGAAGGTGCAGGCTGGGGTATCTGTGGAGGTTTGAAGAGGTGGTGCAACAACTTGTTTGCTGGTGTAGGGTGCAGGGCCAACTGTCTGCTGTGCAGTTTCTACAGGACTTCAGGCATGCAATTTGCCCTCAGGTCTACCTCTGTAAAATGACAAAACCAGAGCTCCCTGTGGTAGAAAGATGCTGTCTAAATAAACACAGGGGATGTCACTTTTTGGTAGATTTGGTTGGGTTTTTTTTTTTCTTTTTTTTTCTCAAGTAATTAATTTAGGCAGCATCTATCTCTTTTTCTCTTCACTGAGAACCAGTCCTTTAATTTTCCAGCCCAGTTTGGCAGTGTTCTCACATGCCCAGGTACCTCGTTCAGGTGACTCAAAAGCGCCCAAGGCAAACATCACTCTCAGAGTGATCTCCACCTCCCATTCTCAAGCAGACACAGGCTCTCCTCCCTGGAGAGATGGCCCTCTCCTCCAAAATTACAATTCCCTTTGCCTCAGCTGCTGCAGCCTTTTCTTTGGAGGATATCTCAGCCCTGCCCAAGCTTGCTTGAGGCTGGTTGAACTGACAGTAACTGAAGAGCTTCCCAGTCCAATTGGATCAGTCTTTGAGAAACTCTGACCCTGACTCCAGCCCCACGCTCAGTCCGTTCTGCGACTGCACCCATTCTCCCCACCCAGAGAAACAAGTGAACTATCACAGACAATAAAAGCCAGGAACAGTGTTTGGACAATCAAAGCCCTGCCCTTAAAAAAATAACTTTTAAAAATAATGGCAAGCAACACGTATGAATACCTCCTTTGACTTAAAGCTAAACATGCCTGCTTGTGCTCGCAGTACCCAACAGTAAAATCACATTGTCATCCAAAGCTTTTACCTCTGTAATACAAAATTTTTTGCCACTTACTATAAGAAATTGCTACTTTGGTAACAAAGAAGAGGTCTTTAGATTTTCAAAATACAGACAAGGTCCCTATAGATTATTCAGGCATAAAAGTCACCATTTACCAAAAGAAGGTTTTCTCAATCTGTATTTAAGCACCTCTGAAAGAAACTGGCCTCACAACCAAGATCTTATTGCCTGGATCAGCATTTTAAAACTGGGGGGGGGCAGAGTAGAAAACCGTACCAAATGTAAAATG
The DNA here is from genome assembly GCA_024606505.1 of Aquila spilogaster. Classification (NCBI taxonomy): domain Eukaryota; kingdom Metazoa; phylum Chordata; class Aves; order Accipitriformes; family Accipitridae; genus Aquila; species Aquila spilogaster. The sequence goes on from JANHGO010002168.1 coordinate 17,346, forward strand.
CTGTTAACTGTGAAGAAACTATGAAAAGCACAATAAACAGCATACGTTCACTTTAGCAATTTGAGGCTGTAGAATGGGAAAGAAGGTCAAAACTAGCAACACTAAAACACACAAAACATAATTTATATTACTAAATATACCGCTGTGGTAAATGCTTAAGGCGCTACAGATAATGTTAAGACCTGTTATTTTGGCCAATGGAACAATTACAAGACAGGAGTGGTCCTGCTGATGGGTCAGGATGAATAAGAGCTCTTTTCCTCACCAGTACTCTCTGCCTCATCCTTCCTCTCCCTCCTGGAGGCTCAACCTGCCAGAGGAAGAAGATGGGATGGAGTAGAGCAGCCGTGGCTGCGACACACCCGGGCTCAGCAGTGCGGGGAAAGGCGAGTCCGAAAAACCATCCTTTCTCCATTTCTAATTTGGGTGCTGTCAGGTTTCCCATTAGCAGCAGCGGGGGATGTCTCACTGCTCACCGAATGCCCTGCACACCACTGCTTGGACTGAAGCGCTCTGTACACACACATTGAGTCCTCAACGGAGCAAAAAGAAAGTCCTGGCCTCATGCGGTGATGGGGACTGCAGAGGCATCCCTCCCTCCACCCCTCCCTCCATCCCCCAGTACTCTGTAGGATCCAGACCGCAGCAGAAGGTAGGGAGGGCTTCTGGCCTAATTCCCCAATCCTTCCAGTCCATAGCAGTGTGATAAACCAGCTTTCCCAGTGCAGGGGATGGTGTCGTGCTGAGCACACCTAGGTCGTGCAGTGTAGAGCCCCATTAGAGATCCCTGGACCAGCTCCAAATGAGTAAAAGCATCCATAGCACATAATACAGCAGCACACAATGATAGTAGGTCAGGTCCTAGAAGCAATAAAACCACGTTAGCAGCATGTAAAACTATGCTAAGTAGCCTCTCCGATTGTGCCCTGAAAAAAAATAGCCTCCTCCAGTAGCTCTTTACTGCAATCACTTACACGAGCGTGATTTTTTAGGTGCACAGCAAAAGCTCTTGGGGCATGCGCTGCCCCTCGGGCACAGTGGGATGGTGAGAGATGATATGGACCCTCAACAGCTCGTGCAATCGGCCACAGAGAGATACTGCTGCTCTTGCAGCAGAGCTTTCTCCTACTTGGTGTGTGACTACCTGCAAGGTGCACGGGGCAAGAGGCTTTGGGGCGCTGGAAGAAGCGATGCCTCCTTGGGGTTAAAGGTGCTCCTTTGACCAAGAGTACGGGAACCTGACTGCTTCTGAACTGAAGAAGCAGACATTTGAATCCAAGAGAAAGATTTAGAAATTCTCAAAACTAAAAATACTTCCCCAGTAAAGCCAGTGAAGCACAGCTTTCCCACCGAGCCACATTCATCATTTTTATTAATATTTATTATTACTCTCAGGGCACAGAAGAAAGGTAGATAGTCCCTGCCACAATGTGCTTACAAAGAGCCTAAATTCTTTACACAGAATCCATGTTTCTTCCAAGAGACGCCATCCTACAGCTGATACTAGGATGAAAGGGAACCCAGCAGAGATTGCACTTCTGTTACACATTTTTCCAGCAAATAACTGATTAAAGTTTGCATTCCAAGTACAGCTATGCTGTAGGCTTATGAAAAATCTTCTCATTTGAAAGTCATTTTCCTCCCCTGCATCTAGGACAATCAGCAGCATGAAATAGAAAATAACAATAAATAAATATGCATCAGCCCAGAGTTCATATACAGTCAAAGCCAGGAGGCCTTGCGTCTCTCGCTAAGGGACCCCAGTATCAGTGGGTTTGAGAGACTGAATTCTGATACTTTCAGTAAATGGAAGACAATCTCACTGGCTTGTAGGGATTCAATTGTGATTTGGGAAGTTATTCTTCCTCCTCATAACCCCTGGTGTTTGGCTTATTGACCCAGTGCTATACCTCACCTCCCAGCCTGGGCTTTCCCACAGTGCGGAGGGCTTCTCCCAAAATCCTGAGTGTTCCAGCCCAGCAAGAGCGTGCTGAGGCCACTGACTGTCCCAACGATGCTGTTTTGTTGCAGTCCCCAGCTTAGGATGAAGTCAGAGAGGAGCGATTTACTGCTTGGCTGCAGAAAGACAGTGGCTGTAGGATCATGACTCTGGTTTTGACCCTGGTATCATTTTCCTAAGTTCCAGTTATGTGTGGGCTGTTAGCAGAAACACAGAAGAAGGTGGCATGATATGGCAACCACATTTCATGGGGGGAAAAGAGTATATTCGCAGTTGCCATCATATGGTATGATGTGGGAATGAACACATACCAGACCGCTCTGTATTAATGGCTGGGGGCTTGTAGCCCCCCCTAGTCTGTCCTCTATTAAAAGGGATGCATCAAGGTTTGGTGATGTGAAGCAAGTCTCTTTTGCTGAGGCTTTTTGCAGAGAAAGGATTTCACCCTTAACGAGATGTTGGGGACTTTTCTCTTCCCTAGTTTCCTAGCTCTCTCCAAATCCCATGTTGGCCATGTAGTGCAGAGACTGTACAGTCACCCTCCCTGGGCACTGAAGGGCTCAAAAAAGTGTCTACGTCCTATCCCGTGTCAACCAAAATGTCTTGCACGGTGCAAAGAAATGCTGCACAGACTCCATAGTGCAAAATGCTTTCTAAAAAAACAAAAAATAAAAGAAGTCAACAATAATACATGTAACTCACGTGCCAGTGATAGAGTAGAAAGACAGTGAGAAAACTGTAGCTAGAGACATTGCTGGCCTTTTTAAGGACAAGAAGGAACTTTTCAAACACATAAGGAACCAAATGTATCCTGTAAGTACTGCCAGGTGCAACACCACGGAAAGGGCAGAAATGTTCAATACATATTTCTGTTCCGTACTTGGGAAAAATCCATGCAATAGAGCAGTAATATGCTGAGAATGACATTCTTTCCAATTTAAGAGCGATAAAGAAGTACAATATACACCAGCTTTTTTAGCTAGACTTTCTAAATCAACAAGTCAGGATAATTGCACCCAAGAGTTACTACAGACTTGGCCAAGATGTACTCTGAATATCAATGTTGCTTTCCTAGCTATTGGGACACTGTTGTAAAGCACCAGAAGAAAACCACAGTTACGGCGGTATTTTATATGGATAAACAGAAAGATCTGAGTGACTGTCAGCCTCTCTGCTTTCTGGGCAAAAGAGCAGAATAGCTGATGCAGGGATTGGTTAATCAGGACTCAGAGGACAGTAATATAATTTGATGGGAACATTACCCCTGTAGAGCATTTCAGTTCTGATGTCCCAACGCAAGGGTTATGGTGATAAATTAGAAAGGTTTAGGGAAATATCACTAAGGACAATTACGAGATGGAAAACAGGCTCATAGTAAATGCTTCAGAGAGCTCAATCATGCAAAGAGAAAGTAAACGGATGAATCAATCACTGTACCAGCAGCACCCTTGGACAACACCAGCTACAACAATACTACTACTCCACATCTTACAGAGTACTTTGCAGTCTGTCAGAATAAGATAGAAGAAATCCAGTGGGCAGGAACTGGCACAAAAGAAATATCAATTAGGTGTAATGTGCACACTTAGAAGAAAATAATTTAACCATGGTTTACCAAAGACTGATAATTCACCAAAGACTGAAGGATGGAAAATCTATCCCCCGCAATTCCTGTTTTCTAGACGGTATATGCTTTAGCTCAAACAACACTAATTACTAGGAGCCCTCTGCTATTCTGAAGACAGAGTAGATTATCAAGTTTTACTTTATGGTTTTATAATCTCTAAATTAGAGGGTTGAGCCTAAATTTTATAGCCTTTTTTTTTTTTTTATCCCACTACCAAATGAACAGAAAGGTACAAGCTGAAATCCCGTACTTGGACTTCAAAACACTGTGTGTCACGGTGTGTATGAAGCTCTGTTATAAAATGCGATGGGAGGGACGAGAAAGCTATCCAGCTAAAAATAAACAGATGCAATGGCGAAAAAGAAACATCACTGCAAATCTAGACAGACTCAGGGTCCCTCGCCGCAGAAAGATGGCTCAAATCTCCGCTCTTTTTCTGCTCCAGCGCCTGCCGCAGCCCGGCTGCCGTCGGGGCTGCGTTACAGACAGGCAAGCGTCGCCTCGCGACACCACCTAATTGGCACCCATCCTTCCAGGGAGTGGGAGATAGTCAGCCTAAAAATAGGCTGCCTTCTGTTTTGGCTCTCCCCTCCCTCCGTCCCCCCGCAAAGGCACAGGGCTGGCGGTCCAGGGTAAAACATCCAGAAAAGCAGCAACCTCAGCGGAAGGAGCCGGGAGGTATTTTTGGAGATGGAGGAGCGGGATGGGGTGTTATCGGGGTGGTGCTGAGCATCGCGTGGGGGGGGGTCCCTGCTTGACCTCCCGCTTCTGGGAAAGAGCCCTTTCCCCCACCTTTAGCATGGGAGCTGCAACCCGAGCTCCCCCGGCCTCGCTGGAGGTGCAGGGACAGAGCGGAGCCGCGGAGCCCGTCCCTGCGCGCCGGGATGCTGTCCCCAGCCGACCCACAGCCAAAGCAAAGCAGCTGAGCTTAACTCTCGTGGCAGCTCCCGCGGCAGCTCCCTTGTTGTTCCCTGCTCGGAAGCTCTCTCCGGCCATCCCGTTATTCTGCGGAGGCCTTTGCTCCAACAGTCCGTGCAATTTCTGGTTCACGGAACCAGTATTTACAGGCAGCAAAGCCTCACAGGACAGTTTTTAATAGGAATTTCATTGACATTGAAGATCCTCGTAGGACTTTGATGAACACTTGAACTTTAGTCTGACATTTAAGTGCCTAAAACTCTGTATGAAGCCCAAATTAAGAGATCTTATACTCTGCTATTGATGCTTTCTCTCATATGCAGCTCTACGAAGCTCCTGAACATCAGTAACATTTCAGAAAGCATTGGTTCTGCTTTTAACTGGATACGTCAAGTCAAAATCAATCAGAGATTGATCTCAATTCTGCTTTTTTTAAAATTTCTTTTTAGCGTGCAGTTCAGCAACCAAAGTGAAGAACTGCAGTCGATGAAGCTAACTTGCTTTGGAGCAAAGCTACCGCCCAGCTTATAAGACGTTTTGCAAAGTTTCCCAAGCTCGTAAAGGCAACTGTGTAAATAATGTCACTTATTGAATTCTGTGGAGTGCTCTAACAGCAAGACTGATGGGTAGCCTAATACATTGTGTAGTTGCTATAAGCAATAATCTCCCATGCTAATCACAACTTTCACATCCATTAACATTATAGGAACCTCCTAAAAGAAATCATGTACCAGGGAACCATTCAAACATATGCAAAGCTAGCTATGACTGTAAAACCAGCTTTCAAACTGGCATTGGGAAGAACATATCCAACATATTGTACAGCCCACAGACCTAAATGTGTGAGGTGCTGCTTCCTGAGTCCTGCTTTGGGCCACGTGGTCCTGCAAACCACTGTGCATGTCCTGCTGCCACAATTTAAAATGAGCATGAAGTGAAGGTGCTCTGCATTCAAGGTGAGATCCTGGCCCACTGAAGTGAGAGGAGAAAATGCCCTCGCAAGAGCATTTCTCCGCGTGTTGCTGCTCAGCTTGTTTCCTGCCCGAGCAGGACTTTGGGTTGACATTGAGGAGGCATAACTTGACACACTCACAAAAGTTAAGGCAGTGTTACTCCCCGGCCACCCCCAGAGACCATCTCACCATAAAAACAGTACAGTTGGCACAATCCCCACCTTGGAAAATAAACCTATGAACCACGGGGCCGATGGGGCTGGTTGTTGGCGACTATCTGGCCATGCAGCGCTGGTCAGCAGCGCTCCCTGCTTTACAAAGCTGCTGTCGGCCCACGGATGAGAAGCTGAAAATGAAGGTGCCCAAGGGGAGCGCACGGGATGAGGAACCTCCCTGGAAGGGCTCTCCCACGCACAGGGAAATATCCTCTGCGTTTTGGGGCACGAGGGCTGCTGGAGCTGATGGGGACAATGCTGATGGTCTCTCCAAAGTATGTTTTAAAACACCTTCCTCCTGGTCGTGGCAGACAAGCAGCCCTCCAAAATAACCTCTCTAACAGAGATAAAGCTTCTCAGCTAGGCCACACACCGCAAACCACATCAACGGCACTAGCTTGACATTAATATATACCATTTTCAGCACTCGGTGTGCACATGCCTGTGTTTTCCCTGGCTCCTTGTGACCTTTCGATCTCCAAAATAACGGTGCATGCAGTTCCCTCCTGCTCCTTTCCTCCTAGAGGCAGCTTGGCCAGAAAGGACACTGCAGAGAACTGGGCACAGCTCGTTACATGCCTCTGCACCAGATCTGCTTATGACAACCTCATGATGGTTCCCAGCCTCGCGCCATCGTGGTTTGTCGTTTGGGGTCAGAAGACCCTGTTTCTGTTCATCAAGAAAAAAGGCAGCCAGCATGCACGCATGTCCCTCCCCTAGCAAGATGCTCAAGGAAGATGACTATATGCCAATTATTATCTCAGAAAGCTACGCAATGCGCGGGGAAAAAACCATTTTGATCTGCAATCGACTGCAGAGGGTGGGCTTGATTTATCAGGGAAGGCAAAAGCTGTTGCAGAGCTGGGCGAGGAGGAGGAGCCCGAAGGTGGCTCTCAGCCACCTCCACGCTCCTTTGATCCCGGGGCCATGCTGGCCGCAGGCCAGTCCCCGCTGTGGGCTGTGTTAATCTGCGCTGGCCATGGGTGCCTCCCAGGAGGCTCGGTGGCAGCTGGGGATTACTGGGGTCAGGGACACCCTCCATTTTCCCTTCCTCGTACCACTCGCAGCGATGGTCAGGCCAAGGGCTGGGGGAGAAATAGCCGCAGCCTTGTTGCGAGGTATCCGCAGTGTATCCCCTGCTGCCTCTTAGCCCGGTTTGCACCAGCTTCTTGCACTAGCCGGGCACACGTGTCCCATCTGTTCCCAGCAAAAGGGGAAGTATGCAACTGGTGGAGCTGGAAACTGCATTTTCTATAGCCCTGCTTCATTCCTGATTTGTTTATACACATATATAAATAAAATATATATTTTCTATACATATGCATATATATGGTTATTAATCCATAGCCGATGCCCATAAGTGGGCAGCAGTGCCAATACAGTCAAACATCCCCCAGGCGCACAAGGAGACTCAGATATAACAGCATGCGGAGCGGGATTAGAGCAGGAGGGCCACGGTCCTCTGGGACATCATCTTTGTCCCTCTTTCACCTCCTCCAGCCTTTCGACAGGACCACAGGCTCTCTCACGGCTGGGGGCACCTTTGGTCCCCGACTCCCGACACCCACTCCTCAGCAGATGGCACATGCAGACCTATCCACAGCCTCCTGAAGCCAACGGGGATCTTTGGTGGGTCTGGATCAGGCACTACATTCATATGATGGAGCCTTTTCAGATGTGATCTCAAAAGAGGCTGAAATCCCAGGGCTTTGTTTCCAAGTTGCCTTTAAAACTATACAGTTATAGCCTGCATCTGGCATTACCTGATCCCGTGAACCTGGTGGATGTAGGTTAAGCAGTCACTGGCCTGGCAACAGGACACTAAACATAAAATACAATATGGTATAACACAATAGAAATTCTGTGAACAACCCACATGACCTAAGTAATCTGCTTCCCTATGGATCTCTGGTGGATTCATTGCTGTGTGGTATGTGGCTGAGTCACCCTACAGTCACTTTTCTTACATACGACACTCCTTTGAGTATCTCTACTGTCTATCCAGGAACATCCTTTGACAGCACTTGCAAACCCTAGATATCTTTTAGTCCTGAACCTCTGAATCAAATTGCCCAGCGGGTTCAAAAGCTACAGGATAGGACAGATGCGTAATGAGAGCAATGGTAAACCAACTGAGAAGCCCAGCAACAAAAGATGATTTTCTATGGTTTGCGCAATGAATGACTAAATACATAGAAAATCAGAATTTCCTGTGCAACAAAGTAATTATGCTATTTCCTTCTTATATTTAACCAATCCAAGCGCTAAAAGGATACAAAAGACATTACATCTGGCACAATAGCTAATCGAAAAACACCTAAAAGACAGATTTAGAAAATTCCGGGGAGGGAATGATGTTTCAAAGTGTAATCCCAGATCCGAAGAAGTCAAAACGAGCTTTACCTTTGGCTTCACCGGACTTTGGATCAGGCCCTTAAAATAGTTCTGGAAATGTTCCAGAAAACTTATTTCAGCTACATGTAAGCTCTGTGCTTTGCAGCTATTCAGTAATTTTCACTGTTAGTGTTAAACTGTCCAGGGGACTTTTATGCTTGTAAACAAATCCTCCATCTCCCTATGTTGCTTTTACATTGACGCTGCATCACTGACTTCAATAAACAGTCTCCTGATTCACCCTGTTATGAGACAGCGAGCAGAATTAGGCACCAGAGATGTGTCTAAAAGCCTTGGTTTCAGGTTCTGAACATCACTTTAGCTAATTAATAAAAGAAAACCACAGCCCAGAATCTTTCAATGTTTTCAGACCATAACCTCATATTCAGCCACTTGCTCTGTTCCCAGGACTCTAGAGTCACCAGGTCTTTTTTTTTTTTTTTTTTTTTTTTTAATTATTGTTATTGTTATTATTATTTTGGGGGTCTTTTTTGCCTTTCTCCATATTTCTTTAGAAAAAGGCAATGTGTGACTCAGTGCAGTGTTTCTAGGTTCTTTCTGGCCTGCCCTGAGAAGCAGCTAAAAAGCAGAGAGCTTTGCTGGGTCCTGACTACTGAGCTCACAACACACAGAGCAAGCCCTGCCAGCCCAGCGCCGCTCAGATTTCACAACATGGGGAAAACCTGGGGAAAGCTGGAGGAATCTTTTAACGAAAAGAACAATTTTTCACAGATCTAACAGCACACGAGGAGCAGTGCTGCATTTCACAGCTACAGAAGAAAGCAAGTTCTCCAAGGCAGCCAGAAGGACATCTGTACGCCTTGCAGACAGATGCTTGTTCAGACACCGTGTGGTCATGACAAAACATTTGGGGGGTCGTCAAGTTCAGGCAGCTTCGTAGAAAAGCAAACTCAACGTAACTCAAACAAAACTTCCACTAAGGGCAAAGGAAGCCAAGAACTCAGACACTTTCCTAGGAAAGTTTCTACCCCAATTTCATCCTCCCGTAAAGAACTCAGAGCCTCAATTCAAAGCTGCCTGGACCCAGAAGGAATAGGAGCACAGCGGACCTACAGGAAATTTGTTCTCGACTAAAGTAATAAAGTACATCTTTAGCTAATGTACTACTACAGAAGTATCAAGAAAGAATGGGACAAGGGGGAAAAAGCACAGAGAGGATTTATTCTGCCTTTTTCTTCCATATTCATATGATGATTCCTTTTTTTTTTTCCTTTTAGTTATGACGTATGGTTTCATAACAACTATTTACTTTTCTCTCTTTATCTAACAGCTGTCTGCTGAGAACGATGGAAAAATAAACTAAACATGTTAAAAACGAGAGAAACTATTCATATGCAATGTATAATTGCATGCTATATTTAAATCTTCGTACATAATCTTTCAAATTATATTTAGTTTCAACAGGAGGGGAAAAAAATTCCCCCCTACTTTCTAAAATTAGCAACAGAATTTGTGTATTGTTTTCAAATACAACCACTCTTCCTCAGAAACTTTTGCCAAGGAATAATTAATGGTTGGAGACAGGGAATCCGACTACATCGGATGTATTTTGACATTGGCCCACCTAGAGCAAAAAACCGGGGAAGTCCTCAGGGAAAGGGCTGTGTAAATCTGGATTAGCTCCGCTGAAGCCAAACGAATCGATCTGGATTTACGCCGGTGGAGCCGAGAGGAGGATTCATCCCTCCGTTTGACGGACGCAGGGAAGAAAAGAGCTACGAGGACTCCAGCAAACAGGGGGAACTTTGCCACGCGCCGCAACTCTGAAGGGGTTATTTCCTAAGAGACGCACAGCACGAGCCGGCAGCAGCCCCTGCGCTCACATGGATGAGAATTACACGCGCGCATCGAGGGAGATTAGACCTCTCGACGTGAAACACTGTTGAAAAGAGATAAAAGGGGAAAAAAAAAAAAAAAAAATTCTTAAGATACTTGCAGTGCTTTCCAGACCCTCTTGCTGCAGACACCGCCGCCAACGCCTCCGGCCCCTCCAGCAGCACGGGAACCGCGCATGGCTCGATGTCGGAGGCTGGAAATCGGGCTGGGGAGGCAGCGGAGACGATGCGCTCAGCCCTGGGGAGGGAGAGGGGGGTGGCTGCGTCACGCCGTCGCGCTGGCTGTACTAATATGGGGAGCAGCGGTGGCCAGAAATCCTCGTCCAGAAGGAAAGGACAACCCCTGTAACACGAGAGCCGGCGCGGGCCCCGCGAAGCGGGGAGCGGACACGCAACCGTTGGGGGGATTTGGAGGGTTTAGGACTTCCCCGGGGCCAAGAGGACGGCACCGGCGGCTGCAGCCGACGGGGCAGGCGGAGGAACGGGTTTCGGTGCCGGGGGGTCCCTTCCCCGCAGCACCCAGCTCTATTAAACGTGGCATAATTACCCTGTTATAATCAGGCAGGTATTTTAAAGAGGCTTTAGTGTGATTTTATAATTGTGCATTATGTAACAGCTACTAACGTGTCAGGCCTCAGACAACACTAAATGCCTGTCTACAGGTCAGGCTGTAATACTTTAATGATGCGTTTGAGCTGTTCAGTCTGGGCTTAAACCCTCTCGTTATCGTGCCTTCCCTTTCCACCCCCATCCCTGTCCGGAGGCTCCGGCTGCGACTCCAGCGAGGCAGCCGCTCGCGGAGCTCCCTCCCGTCACCGAAAACCTCCCTCTAACATTTCTCTCCATAGCCCCATGCCCACTTTTGGTGGCTGTATCATGGGCAAAACCGAAAACTTCATCACAGAGTTGCTCCTCTTTACGGGCTTTACACGACGGTGAGCCATTTTTAGTTTATTTAATCATCACTTTTTTTAAAGTTCATGTTTTTCAGGATTTCCCAGGGGCAGTGTCTGCCCTTGTACAGCCCGGCAGCAGAGATGCTCCTCAGAGGACTGAAATGGGCTGACAGCGGGGCATAAAATCTGAGCTGGCTCCTACAGGGGTGAATGTTTGCTCACTGAAAATCACTAGAAATGATCCCTCTGTGCTGTCCTGGTTTGGTTACCCAGGACCAAGCGGGCATCTGGTTCTGTAAAGCCGGAGCCGTGATGCACGCACAGCTCGTTAGACCCGGCGTGCTGCAAGCCAGACGGGAGGAACGGTGGCGTATTCAGCCACCGAGACACTAACAAAACTGCCCATTTCTTTGGATAAAGTGACCATTTCATTATGACACGAGAAAGAATCTTGGAAAAATCACTTTATAAATAATACAGTCTTTGAGAACGGATTTTGGCCTAAAAAGTTAATATCTAATCTATCTCCAGCTAACGGGTCTTGAAGGAATTTGTCCACGGGCAAGTTTTTCCATAAGTTCTTATTACATAGATTTTCCAATTTTCTCTAAAGCCTTTAGAAACAGCAAAAAAAGTCCCACAACTCCCCCCCTTCCAAGACCCCCCCAAAGCCCCAAAATCTGGCTTATTGGTCAGAATCAGCCTGCAAATGCCATGAATATCGAGAGGGACTCCTTGCTTCCAACACAGACACCTTACTGGTGCCCACGATCTGCATTCAGTTACCTAGCTTTTATATGCTTAAAAATGAACCTGACACCAGTAAGGCCTTTTAAATATCCCATACTAATACTGGAGTTGGATTAAAATTAATAAAGCACAGCTTGCAGATATCTTTCAAATGATAACTTGGATGCAGAGCAGTTTTAGTACCTTAGGAATCCAGCAAGCTTTAAAAAGCATCTATAACCTGTTGGTAGGGCTTTCAGCATTGCAGCAGAAAGCCTCTTTGGCAGAAGTTTAGTGAACCAGGAAAGTTCAATTCAAGCTGAAAGATGAAATAAATAATCTGGTAAAGAATGGGCTTATTTTTTCCAAGATAGAAAAGAAAATCTTCTCATTTTAAAGGTAAATAAAAAAAGGCAAGGGGAAAACTCAGTGCTTAACAGAATTTTTAATTTTTCTGTATGCTTTGGTAAAACATTATTATTTGATGTGTGGTATCTCTACATTTAAAAAGTTCTTGCAATATTATGATAAAAATAAAAAGAAGCCATTCTTGTCATGCAGAATTGTGATTAAAAAAGGCTTTGTTCATTAAAAAGAGCAGGGAGGCATGTTTTTTGCCAGAATAGATAAGAGATCTTTTGACATCAATGAAAATTTTGCACACGCAAGATTCACAAGGTGACCTCCTCGCAGGAGGCCAAACCGCACCTCCTCAAAGGTGGGTGTGTTAGAAGAGAGGGAATTTTTGTGGTTCATTTGCCGTCTTTCCTGGGAATATGCCTCCGTGAACTGGGCCTGATAAGAAATCTAAAAAGAAGGGGTACAAATGGCGATCACGACAGCTGATACTACATGCATTTAACAAAACCAGTGTGTCCACTCTGCCCCCAGCCTTCTTAGGGACTGGGATGGGGATAACTTTGGTAAATGTCTCTCGTTCTTCTCCCAGATTAAAATCTGAACAGCTCCACAGTGGGATCTCACCTACTGCAACCAGGCAGCCCACAGCTGGTCCAGTAACACCATCCCGGAACGAGTGGGAAATAAATAAGGAAACGCTATTAATCTAAGGGAAAGAAAGTAAGGGTGACCACATCACCTGCAGCTACACTTAAAGGAAGTCACTGTCTGTATAATGGAGCAAAAGGATCCTCCACAACAAACTTTCTAAACTACCTGGGTCTCTTCGGTGACACAAAAACCGCAAGAAGGAGAGAGGGGTTAGGGACATTCCAGTTCTGGAAAAGTTTTCTTTTCCTCATTATTAGTAACTCTAATTACTTTGAAAGAAGAGCAATGAGATAAATCCTGCAGAGCCAGAAATGTGACCTGATTTCCTTCCTGATTTAGAAACTGTCACTTTGCAAGAGAAACCCAAAGAGACAGAGCCAGGTCAAAGAGGGCCCATCAGTTTGGTTTGCAGAGTAAATAATAAACCAAGATCAATAGAAATATAACCGGGGTTTTCTTTTGGTAGATGTTCATAAGGACGATGTTATTTAAAAGATAAATAAACACTTGTTTATCTGAACTGTTTGCAGTCATACATGACACCATGGAAGAGATATTCACTATAAGCAAACAGGAATATACCCGACTGACTTTATGTATTTTCCTCTAGGTTAGATGGTAAAAGTGAGAAGCAATGACAGAATTTCAAATACAAATTGCTTCACACTATGATTAAGGCCCTACCTCAAGACAGCACGTAAACACAAAGCAGAAAACTCAAGCATATACTTAAAAGTGATGCTGCTTCTGTGATACCTGAGTTTTATTTAACAGAACTGAGAAATTACTTGTTGTCACCTTTTAACTATCAGAGCTATAATTTTCCAAAGTAATTCTTGAGGACGATTGGAGACAACTTACAAGGTAGTAATTTTCAGGAAGAACTGAGCACCCACCCTCTGAAAACAACAGGTCTCTTCTATGTTTTTCAAATTGAGCTTCCAAAAACTAAGGCATCTGAGGTGATAACAGATAATAAAAACCTGTTCCTTCTGAAAAGCATGACCAGGATTTCCGAACAACCGCCAACATGCTTTAATATGCAACCCGAAATGTTCTTTACTCACATACATACACAGAGCATTCCTTCAAGATACTGAACAGCAAATGGTAATGAGAGAGAGAGAAGAGAGAAGAGAGAAGAGAGAAGAGAGAAGAGAGAAGAGAGAAGAGAGAAGAGAGAAGAGAGAAGAGAGA